>JBCJKH010058450.1:0-43696 GCA_039877255.1 Loriculus beryllinus
GAGGTGTTGGGGAAGAAAGGGGTTCTTCCCCCCCCCCCCCCCCCATTGTTTTAAACATCAAACTGAAAATACAGTTGTACAATCACTTTTCAAGAAGTAATACAATGAGTATGTTGGAATAATGGGAAGGGCTGGGGAGAAGAGGCAGAAACACTTAAGAATTAAGCCTTATTAAACAAAAAATATGCCGTTCTGAAATGAAACACTGATATCAAAACTACGATCTCAACCGAAGGTAGACATCAATTCCCCCAACTCCAACTTTCAATTCCACACAGTTAAACTCATGGGCATTTAGACCAACAGTCTTTCTATAGCTTGCTGGACAGACTGGATCTGAGGCTTTAGCTGTGATCCCTCCTTGATGGTGATGGAGCAGGCAATGACAGGCCGGGAAACACCGCATGCCCGGCCCAGGGCTTGCTTGGAGCGCACAAACACGTAAGGTACGTTCTTGTCCTCGCAGAGAAGAGGGAGGTGCAGGATGATCTCCAAGGGCTCCGCATCTGCTGCCATCACAATGAACTCTGCTATCCCTCGGTTCAGTGTTTTAGTGGCTGTAAAAGAGACTGAAGAGTAAGTCTAGGTCCTTCTGGAAAGCACATGTAGCGAAAAATAACTTCAGGAGATGAGGGAATTGGCATGGGCAAGGAGATCTAATGCTACCATGAGGACAGGCCATAGGAAGGTGGCAGCTGTAGGGCCGAGGTGGGTTGTTTAGCCTGGACAACATGGGGCTGAGGCAGGAGCAAAGGGGACAGCTGCTGTCTTCAACTACTTCAAGGGGACTGCAGAGAAGACAAAGCCTGCCTGTCCTCAAAAGCACGCAGTAAAAAGGACAAGTTGCAGACTGCTGCCTGAAGATGATTCTGGCAAGGTGCTGGAATTCTGTATTCACACATCTCCATGGGAGTTTAAGCCACGGGAAATGGGTCCCAAGAGGTTGTATCTATCCATCGGGGTCGCTGTTTTAAAAGTCTAACTAGACAAAACCTCGAGCAGCCTGATCCAATGAAGGGAGCCACTTTCTGAGCAGGCTGCACCACAGGTACCCTCAAACCCAGATCTTTCTTATGCTTCTGAACTGGCCAAGCATCTGGTAATCCCAGTGCCACACACTTAAGTACCCATGACCACAGGACACACACCAGGAACACAGCTTGGGCATCTACCAGAACTGCATATAAGTGCTGAAGAGATTTCAGCTTAGTTCTGTCCCAGAATATTGCTTCAGTGGGACCAGAATATTGCTTAAGCGTGACAAAAGGACAAAGGACGGAGACAGACACTTGGAAGGGCCAGACCTATATAAAGTTAGGGGTCCACAGCTAGACAGAAAAGACATTCTCTAGCCACAACTTCTTGCAAAATCCTTGAGATGATTTCCAGCACTCTTTGCAGCACATGGGTCTCACCTTCATTGGCTCCCTTGCGTAGCTGCTTATAGTTGCAGGATTGCTGCACAAGATCCAGTAGCGTTTTGGTGAGCTGTGCATCAGCCAGCGGGTAAGCTTTGGGGTTCACCTCTGCTTCGCTCTATAGGAACGAAAAAGTAGAGTTACATTAAGAGTAAAAGGGGCCTTGCTCAGAACAACACTATGTAGGCATTGTGTCCACCACATATATTTGAATACTGAAGTCTTGTCACTATTCTCGTATGTTGTGTGCATACACTAAAAATTCCACTGCATTTTATTTCTAAAGAGGAATTTCTCTGGGATTCCAATTTAACAGTGTCTTTATCCACACAGCCATCTTACACCTCACAAACTAACAGCAGTGAACGTAATTGCAGTGCAGTCACCATGCATTTACTACTACGGATACTATATAAAACGTATTCCAGTGCACAAATTAACAAGCCCGGGCACTAACGTTAAGGGAATCCCGAGCGAGCACACACCGGGTTGATTTCTGCCAATTACACGTCTGTTAACATCCATGGCACAGCCTAAAAGACAACGAGGCCACAGGCGGCATTAACGCCTCGCACTACCGGAACGGCGACCTCTCAGTGCCCGCTGCCGCCCTGCCCGCCCGCCGAGCACATGCTCCCGTACCCCGGGTGCCCCAGCCCCGCTCAACCCCTCCCGGTTTCCTCTCAGCGGGGAGACCCGCACCGGCCCGCGGCCTCCACGTGCTCGCCGCCCCGCAGCCGGGGACGCGCCGTCCTTCTCCCCCGGCCCCAGCACCCCGGCGCGGCTCCCCCGGAGCACGATGCCAAGGCGGAGGCCGGTGCCGGGCCGCACTCACCATGGCCGCGGCCCGGGCGGTGCAGCACGGTGAAGCGCGGCGCGGCACGATCGCCCCTCTCGGCCCGAACGCGCGGAGCGGAAGCGGAGCGGCGCCGCCGGAAGCCAAGCGGCCGGGAAGGCGGGGCGAGCGGGACGGGCTCCGCTGTACGCCGGTTGTCCCCTGCGGCTGTAACACCCGGTGCGGTTGTGAGCGCGGCTGTAACATCCGGTACACCCGAGCCGCGCTCAGCGCCGCTAACCGGGACCCGCCATGGCGGCGGGGTGTGCGCGGCCCGGCGGTCACGGCGCTCGCTGGTCGCTGCCCCTCCGCCCGCCGCTCTGCCTCGCCTGCGCCGTGGAGACCCTGGGAGACTGCAGCGCCTCGGTGGGCAGCGCCCGCCCCGCCGCCGGGCGTTGCTGGCAAGGGGCACCCCCGTTCACCTCAGCAGCCGCCACTCGGCTGCTCCCTGTGCCGAGCCGAGCGTGAGGGTGGCCGAGTGTTGCCATGGCGCTAGGCCGGCGGTGTCACCGCGGCTCCCGGTCCTGTGGCACTCTCCATGTCTCCCTCGGGGTGTGGGAGCAGCGGGTGGCCCGGGCACAAGCGCTGACGGGTGGTTGTTTCTTGATCCGTAGCTGGTGCGCAAGAGGCACGTCCTCTCCCGTCTGCAAGATGCCCTGGCCTGGCAGGCGCTGCCGGTTATCCAGCTGCTGGCTGCCGACGAGAGGGTCTGCGTTCATTTGATAGGAACGCTCTTTGGTAAGCTCGGCTCGGCTGTGGCCTCATGCAGCAGCAGGGAGAAGGCTAAAATCTGTTTCTGTGAATAGGCACATACATGAGAAGCGTCTCCGCATTTAGAAGCAAAAAGAGCGCAACCCCGAACCAAAAGAATATTCAGGAACCCAATTCTGTACTTCTGCCATTCTGTGTTAGGTGTGTTACCAGCTGCCTGTGGGAATCTGCCTGTCATTTGGTTTAGAATAGGTTAATTAACGTCCTTCTTCCCCAAGGAGCAGGGTTGGCACGTTCATAAAGCTCTTGCAGTTTTCCAGAGCATCTTGACATTATCTGTAAAGTCTTTCCGAAGAACAGAAGGAGTGCCTGGTGCATGGCTCCATTCTGGTCTCATGCCTCAGTGCTCCCCTCCTGCTGAGCTGTGGATTACATGAAGATCCACACAGAAATGAAAGTGTGAGCTTAAAAGGGTGTTGCAGGATTTAATATCAAATTGAATGCAAAACATAAATCTACATGGTGATTGTTTTGCTCCCACCATCACTTCACGTCTGTACGAATCCTGGTAGCAGCAGCACTGCAATAGCTGCTTTCCTTCTGCTGGTCAGCCCCACAGCAGAACAGCGTTCAGCGGCGTGCTAGAAAATGCCTTTTCAGTAGCGGTCTCAGTGAGCTTGAGCGTCTCCTGCTGGTTTGTGTTTGCATAGCAACTGCTGTGGGAGCCGTCTTCGAAACGCTGTCCAGAATCTTGATGGAAAAGATAATGGTCTAAGTAAAGGAACAGTAAGGAGGAAGAGAAAGGTGGAGGGTATGAATGTGAGTGCCTTCAAAGAGCAAATATACTGGATTCCTTTAATTCCACGGTCTCATTTCTGCATCACAGCTAATTCTTGTTCAGTGGGGAGAGTGACTTACAAGCCCCTTGCCCTGCCTTGATGCACTGAATAACTCAAACAGTGTTTTCCTGGTTGATTTCCCAGCACAGAATGAGCTGTACATGTTTTGGAAGCAGCTTTGTTAGAACTTTGTGCAGGTTTAGTTCTGTGTGTTGCACAAATTTTGATAGAGTGCTGTCTGTGTGCATAATCCTGCACAGATGTTGAGGGCTTATGGCCAGTTCAGTCCTATGCTGTATGACCCTAACACGACATACCCCAGAAACTGTGCTTGCATTTCAATCCTCTTGTTGCTTATAAGTATTAATTATCTCTTTGAGAAGCTTTACAATTGGACGGTTTGGGGACAGCTTTGGGATTTTACTGTACTTGGTGTAACTCCTAAGGCAGTTGGAATCCCCAATCTAAGCTTGGGGCTACAAACAGTGGCGTGTGTTTTAGACAGAGCTGAATTGAACCAAAGTTCATTCGGTGCAAGAGCATAAGAGGGACCCTCAAAGGTTTGACCAATGCTGTGGAGATATTATTAATAGTAAATTCAGGAAAATACATTTGTTTCTGGAGAGAGAATATTGGGATAAGCACAGGCAGAAAAAGAGGATTGAGAGAACAAGTGTAGTGTGGAGTGTTATGTATGAGAAGATGGGGAATTTCAGGTAAGCCCGGATTTTGTGCAGCTGATATTGCAATGTTCACTAATGCTGCATGCATATCGTTTCCAAAGTGAAAGGAAGTTACTAAGGACAGGGCAGATGAGACAGGCAATAAGTAATTTCATCTGTAGTGTCATAACATTGCTTTAGTTGGTCAAATTTCTGAGAGGTCGTGGGGTCTCCAGGGGGAGGTAATTTGATTGGATATGTTGAAACAAGGGGTTTGGTGTGCCAAAAGTGGGGGTCTGGACCAGATGCCTGGTGCTGTAGGTACCTGAAGTTGGAAGGAGTTGGGAGACAGTTTCTCACCCTTTGTGGTGTAGTAGAGTGAGACGGTGGCTTATTTTAATATATCCAATTTTACACTCTTTTCATACAGATGCCTTGTGAAGTGATGCCTTCACATCCAATTTAGCATTGGAACAGTTTCCGTACGCTTTAAACCTGATGTTCAAATTTGGTCTCAGGATTTTCAGTGCTGTGGAGGGAGAAGGCTGTTCATGGCAATACATGGAGGATTGAAAGGAAAACTCACAGCTGGGCTCAAACTTCTGTCATTCGGGAGCGTTGTTTCAGATGTATGATATTGGATATGTGCACCGAGACGTGGGGATGGTAGTAGCAGTTACATATTTACTTAGATAGGTGGAGCCATTGACTTCAACTGTGAAGTACATAAAAAAACAGAGAAGAGCACCGGGTTTCTTCATGCCTGTGTGTTCCTGAGAGTATCCCCCCTAGTCTGATGAAGTCAGGCTGGTGCCACGTGAAGTGGGGAAAACAAAACGTTTTTTCTGAGTCTGAAAACCATCTGCAGCAATCTTTTTCCAAGAAGGCGTTATGGCACCAATGATCACGAGCAGGTTGAGTTCCCTGACTGATTGTGCCTTATCTTTTAGGGATGTTGCATACTGTGGAAGACAGCAGTGCCCTGGACCTGTTCATAGAAGGTGAGAGGCAGATGCCACATCTCAGTTACTGGCAGTTTGTGAAGGAAAGCTCTGTCTTGTCTGATAATTGTAGTGAGATGCTCAGCTTCTACACAGCTTGAACTAGGAAGATAATCTATTTTCTATTAACTCAGCAGAGATGAGCAGACTGTTCCAGGGAGTGTGTGCATGTTTAAATACTTACCATTTCTCTCATAAGTAGTGTGTGTGCCATGAATTTAGTGTCACATGGGTAACAGTGGTAAGCAATGCTTCATCTTTGGACCTAACTGAAGTCTCGAGACAAATGTAAGTCTTCCTGTAGGCTTCAGTGAGCTTTGGGATCTACTGCTTTCTCTTGGGGTTTAGCTGTACAGGCTGCAGATCTCCTGTTTGTGAGCAGTCCTTCATTTGAAATCTGAAGGAAATATCTGCAGGGCTGACAGAAGAATCTCTGCAGTACAGTTTAACCTCGAACATCTCTGCTGAGTCCAGTGATATTAGCAATGCAGGGATTTCCTCCTTTCACCTTTCCTGGCTGGACGGGGGGCTCCTTCCTTCCAGAGGGGTTTCGGTTTTCAGGCACTTACTTGAAATGGTGCAGAATAGTTAAGAAGCTATTCTGTCATGTTAGCGATCTGTTGAGAGGTGGGTGCTCTCAAAGAGAGGCATTTTAACTTAGTGTTAGCTAACTCTTGAAAGTTTTAGAGATTCTCAGAATTCAGGGCAAGAAAGGGCCCATAAACCATATATAAATCACTTGTCAAGACATGCCTCTGCTGAGACGCTCTTTAGTTAAAGTAGGTCTTCTAGGTTGCCCTGGATACATCAGGGGATGGTGAATCCAGCGGTCTCTAGTATTTCTTTTTATTATGCTTTCCTAGAATACAAAACAAGAGTGTGTTTTGCAAATGAATTATGCCACGACGACAAGATACATCCAGGAGAGCCTTACCAAATCCTATGGAACAACGTTCTGCATGGTGTCTCAGTAAGGGGCCTACTGTCGAAACTTTATCTGCTGAACCTTCAGGTGCCCAGGTTCTAAAAACACCAGAAGAGGAACTTTGCTTCCTGAACTGGTCCACTTTTATATGTGTGGAGGCAGAGGCAGTCTGCCAGAATCAGGCAATTCCTTCCTGATTTAGTTAGGGAAACCCTGGATAATGTGTAATCAGTGCCTGGTAAACAGAGTTTCTTGTTGATTCCTCTTACTAGGACAGAGCAGGCAGAGTTGAACCAAGAATAACAACCTTTTCTTGAGGCTGAGGAGGTGAACAGTACCATAAAGATGACTGGAGCTTTGCTTTCTGTCAGAAGAAATTCTGGGGAGGAATGGCTGATAGACTGCCCTGTTGCCTCAGGGGCGGTAGCAACAGGAGGAGGAGCTCTCAGTCTGCATCTAAGGATACCCAGCACTTTCAGTTCTGATATCTTTTTTGGAAAGAGATGTTTTTAATTTTCACACTGTAGGAAGTCTGCTCTATTCAATTACCAGTTTGGGGTTTTTTTATACTTTTACTCTAGGGCTTTGTTTCCTTCCCTTACTGGTTCCTTACATTTACTTGGTATCCTGATGCTCACTTTGTCACTTGCAGTTCATTTCCATGGATGGTTTGTAGTGCAGCTTGAACAGGACTGCTGGAATGTTGCTGTAGGGAGCTTGGGCTGGGCTATCAGAAGCAATAGCAATGACAGTCCCCTGCCCTCTCAGCAGCTCTGTGCTCATTTAGTGTCTAAGTTCTTTGCTCACTGGTCTGCTAAAGCTCTGTGGAAGATGGATTGTGAGTGCTCTTGTGTGTGAATTACTGATCCTGTTCTTCTGCCTAGTTCTGGTGCGGCTTGTAGTGGAGCTGAAGTCAGAACAGTACTTTCACTGCATTTTGGATGAAAGCCAGAGAGAGGTCAGTGAAGATGAATTCCCTGCTCTTCCTTTTCAGTCCTTCAGAGGTTGAAGAGATGGGAATGAGTGGCTTTGCAAGACTGCAGCTGCTGCCCTGGGATGCAACCTTTTCTGCAGTGGAATGTCCTACTGCCAGCTCCCCTGTTGTGATTTTGACCACACTGGTGTCATGCTGTTGTTCCTATGATGCTTTGCAGCCACATGACTTCATGATGCTCTTGTAAAGACATGTGGCTTCCTCAGATGCTTCTTTTCCTATCTTACTGTTTCAGTGATATGAGGACCTTTACCAACCTGTGCCATGGGTTCTCTTCATTCCTAAGTTTGTGATGGTCCCAAGGGGTATAAAAAATTGGGAAGCAGCAAAAGTGGTTCATCTGTTCATATAAGAACTGGAGGGGAGAGGAAGAAAAGAAACAAGAAGCAGGAGATTTCTTGGATTAGCTAAAAGATATTTTAGAGACTTAATGCTGTGTTCAGGGTTTTCTTGTGGCTTATGCTAAGTGGGGAAGAGGACCCAGCTTAGGAAAAGATCCTATTCTGGAGGATTATTCATCACCAAGAGCTTGCTGGTTTGGAGAATTTCTGTCTTTGGACTCTGTCCTCACAATTGAAATATCTTTTTTCTCTGTCTCTTCTACAGCTATGCAAAGCAACTACCATGAGAGGCAGCCTGCCCACGTTCACTCTCTTGGGCAAGCTGGCAGATGCCATCCCAGGCTTTGCTGATATACTGGTGGTAGAGCACAGTGAGTAATGTGTCATGCACCACGGCAGAGTAATACTCACAGCCCTAATACACATATGCATGCATGAACCCTGTGTGACTTCATGAAGGTCACGCAAGAAGCCTGAACAGAAGTCAGAGTGGTGTTCAGGTCTTCTGCATTGCAGGTCAATACCTTCACAGCAGGTTTGTCATTGTGCTTTCAGCCAGTCTGGCAAAAACAGCCTCTGTGAACTGAGGTTTGTGGGTCTGCCTCACAGGCAACATATATATAGCTTTTATTTCTTTCATCCAGCCCCTGGGGGTCTGGTGAGCAAAGCTTAGCTGTTTGTGGGAGTAACTGGCATGATGGATACTCATATTGTGAACAGCAAGCTCCTCTAACCATTTATTACCATACCTCTGCTCAGAGGGACAGATCATGGTAAGCAGATCACTTAGTTGTGGCATCATTAATCTGCACACAGTCTGTCCAGTGGGCTTTTGCAAGTTTTCAAGAGAAATAGGTGGGTGCTTTCAAGAAATCAGTTCATTGCTGTGAGTGTTTGCCCTTTCTGTTACTAACGCTAGGTAATTTAGTGGATCATCTGCTGATGGGTTTGGCATACCCAAATGAGGGCGTAAAGGCTGCTGTCTGCTACTTGTATGGCAAGCTGTACTCCTCCCCTCTTGGCACAGAACGGCTCTCAGCACACTTTGAAGAAAGGCTGTGTGGTATCTTCTTGAATACCTTGGGGCGTGCACAGACAAAGGAGCTGCAGATCAATTGTTTGGGTAAGGCATTGCTGAGAGAAACTGCAAGGTGCAAGGGAAGGCTTAGGATGAGGAAAAAATCTTTGGCTGATTTAGATGCTGTGATGTGGATTGTTCCCAAGAGGGGCTTTTTCTGCTGCTTGTCTGAAGCGGTCAATCCTTTCTGTTACTCCACAGCAATCAAACACATCAGACCTGCTGTTGAACTCCCCTGTTGTCCCTCGAGCCTCATGTTTACCTAGCACTGACTAGTTTTCAGTCTCTTCAGAGCATGTGCTGTGGCCTGGCCTGTCTCAGTTTGATGTTTCATCCTAGGAACAGCCCATCCCTTAAAGTTTCTGAATGCAAACACTGTACACAGGCAAGTGGGCTTTGTAGAGCAGTGGAATGGAGTCTAACAAATACAGTCTTTAGATGTGAGTCATCATGTTGTTTAGGTTAGAAAGATAATGTGGAAGTGGTGCTTTCTTGCATTTATGCTTCCAACTGCACCTGTCAACTGTTGCTGGGGAGCACAATTTCAGCCTGACATTGCTTGTTTGTAAACCATCCAGAGAATTCAGTTTTCTTGTAGGAGGTAAGCAGGAACTGGATTGCTCCTCAGCTCCTCTACTCCGCTACTATAAATGGATGATGATTTCCTTCGAAAGTGGAATTCTATAGCTCAGACAACACCCCTTGTGAATTTGTACTGACATGTACTGATGATTTGCATCGGTACCTATAGCAGTGCTCCACACTTTTTATACTGAGGGCTTTTGTGTGTGTGTTGGTATCCTTTAGGTAAACACAGCTGTTTCAGTAAGAGACTGTGGAAGCAGAAGCGGAAGATAAATGCCAGTTCTCTAGGAGGTATTTCAGGGAAAATGTCTAGTTATTATTGGGTCACTGACTGTAGCTTGGAGAAGAATGCAGGTCAAGAGCTCTCCCAAGAAACACTTTAAGGGATGGGTCCTGGAGCACAGAAGATGATGCAAGTAGAATGCTCCTAAGATGGTGTACCAGTGCACATGCAGGTCTCTGAGAAGGAACAGGGAGCACATCAGACCCAGAAAAAGGCGTTAGCAACAAGGGCTTGCAAGACATAGGGCTCCTGGCAGTATCTGAGGACACAGTGAGAAGCAGCTCACTAAACTGGAAGTGAGCGCCTTTGTTAGAAGTGCAGTAAAGGGGATGAAGTTGGGAACACGTCTTAGGCTGTAAATACTCCTGTGTTTATATAATCCTTGCTGTGCCCTGTATTGTGTTCACTCTTTCTCTTCCTTCTGCAGGTTTGCTAAAGGAGCTGCTGAAATCTGACCATTTTGTATCCATTCTTATGAATAATTCAAAGCCAGAGGAGGAGGCTGAGAACCCTGCTCTTTTAGAAGGGGAAAATCCATTGCCACTTGTTCTCAAAAAGGTGATTGCTGAAGTAGTAGTGAATTGTCAGTAAATGTAAAGACTTTGCTGGCCTGCATTGAATCTTTACCTGAGGCATTTCAGTGTGCTGTTGCCAACACCAGCAATAGAGGCTACAGTGGAAATGAGGAAACCCCCATAGTTCACCTCATTTTTCATTCCTGCTTCCTGGAGGGGACAAATTTTACTCACACTTGAGGTCTGATACAGCACTTGCAATGCCAGCATGACTAAGCATGGGGCAGAGCTATTCTTGCTCATAATCTTCTCTGTTGTGGTTCTCATTTTACATTTCTGGAGCGTATTTGGTCCAGTATTGGATCTTGCTTTAGCAAGTTTAATCTGTGAAATACATACCAAAGGAGAGATCTTCATTTATGTTTTATATTTTAAAATGTAGAAGAAACTGTTTTTTACTCATATCTGCATAGTTGATTTCCTCTCTCACTTTGACTTTTGTTTCCCAACAGCTTTTGTTGACCAGAGATGAGATGTTACAGGCAGCAAGTTCTCACTGTATGGCTGCAGTGCTGGTTCACTCTCCCAGCAGATATGCTCCTGCTTTTATCCATGCTGATGTCCCAGGTGAAGAAATGCAGTAGCATCTTATTGTTCATCTGCTAATATCAGGCACTCCTTGGCTGTTCGGTTTAGGAATCGGTCTGGCTCCATGAAATACTCCAATGTCAGAATGTGTGTGGTGACCATTTTATACCAGTAAAAATGGCTAATGTGATTTAGGATTAGAAATGGAAAGTAAATTTTCAACTGAAAATATAGAAGCAACTGCCAACAGGCAGAATGGTGTTTCCACAAGAATTTCAGGTCAAGGTCCTTCTTGCAGGACCTTAGATACAAGCCAAAACAGACTGGGATTCCATCATATCCCACTAAATACTGTAAATTTATACAGAATTTGGTCTAGGATTTAGTTTTAGAATGCGGTTTGTTATTTCTTTATAATCCCAAAGGACAAAAATGCTTTCATCTTACAAATTCTTTAGGAGGTGTAAAAGTTCTGTGGGGAAAAAAAAGAAAAGACAGATCACTGCATCTGTGGTAAAGCTTGCTTTGTGGCTTTTCATTTGTGCCAAAGGCTAGAGCCACAGTTCAGCTCCTGCCTGCTGAGTTTATGCTGGGAAGATGCCTGCCTGCAGGACTTTGCTCTCCAGTCACCTTGCTTTGAAGGCTAGCATACCCCCCCAGCTTCCACTCCACTCTCCATTCCTGCCATTTCATTATACACCCGTTTTCCCTGTGGCTGTTGCTATGCTTATGTGTTTCCTCCTCCTTTGCTCTGTTCTGGGAGCGGCTGTGCCAGGCTGTAGGCAGACTGCCTCTTACCAGGGTGACCTTACTTGCCTGTGTGTCTGTGGGTTTGCAGAATTCCTGTTTGAGTGTCTCTTGTGCAACAGTGAAATTCTCATCTGGTCAGTGTATTGCTGCCTGCTCCTCCTCACTGAAGAGCGCCTTTTCTTCTCAAAGTGTCACACAGTCTATGGTGAGTCACCAGCCTTTCTGACAGGGGGACTGCAGTGATACTGTGGGCATTTGTTGTGCCTCTAGCTGAATTTCAGTGCTTTGCACACAATCACAGTTTCCAGTCAGGATGGATAAAGGACTGAAAACGAGTGCCTCTCAATCAGACATGTTTGTGATGTCCAGCATAGCTTGAATTTCAACATGGCTTTGAACTGTCCTAATGACAGTTAGGACAGTTCAAGGCATGCACTCGTTATAATGACCAGTTATGACTGACACTATCTGAGTTACTATTAAGTGTTTTGGTGAACATACTAAGAGTAGATACAGGAAGAAAGGCTAAATTCGTTCTGTTCTTCTGGACTTAACCTCCAGCAGTGGAGGCTGGGGCCTATTACCAGGGAGCTGAGTGAACACTCAGCAGTTTGGGGCAGTTGTTTGTCAGTTGTTCAGAAGAATAATTGTTCAAATCTTCTTATTAAAACTTAATTTTCCTTCTATGCTGGGCTTTGGGGTGTTAAAAGCCTTCTCTGTGACTTCTCTTGAACATATGCAGGCATTGAATCTCTGATGAGGAGTCTTCAAGATGTTCTGCAGCTGAACAATGTGGAGTTGCAAAAACAAGGGCTCCTGCTCTTCACTGAAATCCTGAAGCGGTAAGGGAGTACCCCTGTCAGGCTTGCACCAGCAGAGTGTGGTGCTTCAACATGGGGGTTGTGATCCTTTTGATTTTTAAGGTTTTCATTTGAGGCCAGATATGTACACCACCAGAGCCTTTGTGTTGCTGAACAAACACATCTCCCTTATTCTTGTGATGAAGGACCTGATGGTAGTTTCTGAACTCCCCAGCTTGTCCTCTTTGTGCATGCATCCGTGAGGATATCTACCTTTTTCCTGCTACCTTACCAATCTGGGATGAAAGATCTTTCAGTTGAAGGCAGAGCAGGAAGGAAGGCGAGGAAGGTCCAGGTGTATGCAAGCAGGCCATTTCCTCTGTGACAGGCCATTGCATCTCTGTGACAAAACAAAACATGCAAGTTCCATGGCTTCTAGTCTCGTGTCATCATCTGAGCTAAATTCAAACAGCAACAACAAATTCTAGGCTGAAATATTGATGTCTTCTGTCACTTTTTTCCTCATGTTTTCTGCTAAGGAATGACATGCCCTAGCTTGTTTTTCTTATATGCTTCCTGTTCTTGCTTCTATGATCTTGTTCCTGTCCTGTCATGCTAGTGAAAGAGTCTTGGTTTTGCCACTTAGTTCCCCCAAGAGAGCCCTTGAGCTGAATTTTTGAAATGTCACAGTCAATTTTGTAGCAAGTGGCAGGGTAAAGAAAGGGAAAAGCAGCAGTGCTAGAACAGTGTGATGATGCCAGTGTGGGATCTGTCAAAAAGAGAAACCAGGATGTGGGAAACACTAATTACAGCATTTGTGCTTGTAAAACAAAGAGAACACTCTGTGCAATTGCTCTCATTTTCTAGCACACCCATTCTATCTCTCTAAGCTTTGCCTTAGAAATTATGTTTTATTTAAAGCTATCTCATAGTGGGGAAAGGGATCTCATTCTGGAACCTTTTCCTTGCAGCTGAATTCTCTTGGGTAAGCGAATCCCACACTCTGTCATTGCCCAAGCAGGACATGCTGCTCCCCTTCACAGTATGTCAGGAATGGTGGGTAGCTGCCCCTTGTCTCTCCCAACACAACCGGTATGGCCGGCACAGTTTGGGACCCAAAGATGAGAGGTTGCAGGGAACTGTGAGAGTGCTGTCCTTCACACTTTTCACTCAGGCCCCAAAGACATCATAGTGCACCATATTGCAAGTGGGCTTGTGCCTCTTGAGTGAGTCAGCAAGACTCCTCCATCCCTTCCTCCCTGCATGAGTCAGTGAAGGCTTTTTTTCCTGATGTGTTTGACTTCAGAAGGTCAGCTACTAAAGAAAGGAGCTACAAAGGATTAATAGAATTACAGTGTAAGTGAAACAATTTGGAAGTTGAGTACATCATTTATGGCTTGGGCCAGAGAGTGCTTCTGGTGCTCGAGTTCTTTGCCTTGCCCACCTCACAGCTTTTTGTCACAGCAGAATGTGAGGTGATTGCCAAGCTGGGTTTCATCCCACTGAGAGACTAAAAAGAGTGGTTCTGCCTCTCTGCTCACTTTTTACCTTGTAGCTTGGCTAGCAGTGTAATTCCTACTGAAGTTTATTTTCCCCTCCCATGGAAGCATGTGCTGTTCCTGGCTTGCTTTAGTCAAGCATAGAATCACAGAATGGTTTGGGTTGGGAAGGACCTTAAGATCATCCAGTTCCACCACCCCCCTTGCCATGGGCAGGGACACCTCACAAAAGACCAGGTTGCTCAAAGCCCCATCCAACCTGGCCTCAAACACTGCCAGGGATGGAGCATTCACCACTTCTTTGGGCAACCTGTTCCAGTGCCTCACCAACCTTACAGTAAAGAACTTCTTCCTTATATCTAACCAGAACATCCCCTATTTTAGTTTAAACCCACTACCCCTTGTTCTATTGCTACAGTCCCTAATGAAGAGTCTCTCTCTGGCATCCTTGTAGGCCCCCTTCAGATAGGGTGGCTGGAAGGCTGTGGAAACTGAATAACAGAGGATCCTTTTGCCTCCCAAGTTTTGCTCATTTCATGCCATGCTGTTTTTCTTGCCTCACTTTGTAGATGCCCTCTGGCAGGCTGTTAGTGCCTCTTGTCTGCATGTAGCTGCCTGTCTTTCCCTGCCTTCTTGACTGTACCTGACTTGTCAAAATGAGCAGTCTGGCATTTACACAGCTCTGTCCAATAATGAGATTAATGGCTTGTCATCTCTCCATATTCTTGTGCTGAATGCCCAAAGGTGATGGGCCGCAAGATGATCAGATGACCAAAATGCTCACTATCAAGAATTGTCAAAACAGTTGGATTGTGTTTATTTTCCTGATTACTTTTCAAGTTCATGAAAGTCCCTGTCTTGGCAACATTAGAAGTGCTATGTGCCTGTGAGAGAAGCTATTCTCATGGCATTGGCCTTGTTCTAGGATGGTGGTGTTTGCTTGTTTACTCAGAAATATGACTTGCCAAATGAACCTGCAAATGCCAGAGCAGATGGCCTCAGCATAAAGTCCTAGGCAGAGAGATCACTGTATTTTGCAAAGCCCATTTTTCTTGTGCTTTTGATGTCAGTGTTCTCTGGTGCAGTCAGTTATCCAGGCTGTAGGGTTTTTTCATCATAGTGGTGCTCCAGGCCTGCTGAAGTTCACTCTTTATGGCAAATCCTCCTCCTGCTCAAGGTTGAGACATCCTCCTTGAGAGCAGCTGGCTCTAAATACTTGAAAAGCATGGCTGGAACCACACAGCTCAGTTCTTCATTTTATGAAATTGAGGAGAGGACAGTACAGTTACTTAACTCTGACAATGTTCTCTTTGCTTACTCTGTTTCCTCTTTGCAGGCAACCAGCAGAAATCAAACTATTCACAAACCGAGGTGTATGTATAGAAGCCATTGATGTTTTGATGGAGACAGTGAACTGCCCAGTGCTGGAGGTGGCACTGGAGGCTGTGAGAGCTATGGCAGCTTTCCTGAGGTAAGCAGGAAAGTATTTGCAGGCTTTTCTTCAGATAGATCCGTTGATACCATGTCGGTCTCTGCAACTCCCCTGTAGCTGTGTGGGTGAGTGCTCTGCAGTGGGACTTCTGGCTGAGGTAGGTGTGGGTACAGCACTGCTAGCTTCCCACCTGCCTCAAAAGGCTGCCAGGGCAATGGAGCTGGGGTAGGCAGCAAGTGACTGCAGCAAAAAGCTAGTGTCCCAGGCAGACCTGTACAGTGGTTGCTGCAGCTTTGTCACCCTGTGCCCCATCTGGACAGATAAGAGCAAGCATAAGTCTCTGTACAGTCATATGCTTCCTGACTGTAGTGGGAGTGGACAGTGAATGCAGTGAGAGTTTGTTTGGGTGCACATGTGGGGGAAGGCACTGGTCAGATATTGTGACCTTAGCATGCTGTGCTGGAGAGAAGTGGTGTTGACATATTATTATCAAAAGAGCAGTTATTTCTGCTGGTGTGGCCTTCCCAGGTGGAACTGTTCCCAGCAGGGAATGTGTATGTTGTCTTTCTGCTTGTTCAGGAAGGACCATCTGAGCTCCCCACCAGTCCCATATGAAGAGCTGCGGAAGCTGCTGGAGGCAGTGCTGAAGCGATGTGCTGACGTTTGCTCACCCCAGAGTAGCAAGAGGCATGCAGTAAGTCAAAACCTGTTGCTTGTTGGTAGGATCAAGCAGGACAGGGATCGTCCTCCTACCGCAGGTAGGAGTGTGGATGATGTGTATGTGTTTCATCCCCTTTACCCTATGGCTATTGGGTTCTCTGATGTTTCTTCTGATCCTCCTGATGGTACCAGTTTCTGTCCTTGAAGTAGCTGAAGATGGATGCTGGTGAATGTTGTCTTTCTAAATCAGTGAAGATTAGTGGGGTACCTCTTGAGCATGCTGCTGTCTTTATGTGTCCAGTACTACAAAGTCATTCCATTTCTTCAGGACTCCATCTTGTAGGCTGCATCAGTCAATCTGGTTTTTTTTGGCAATGAACATCTCTTGCTATGCCTTCAGACCAAGAGGATCATTATATATGCACTGTGATCCCTCCCTCAGTATGGGAGCTGTTAGCCACTCTTTGAACTGCAATTCCTTTTCTGTTCCTAGAATATGTAGTTAATGTGATGTGCTGTTGGGACTTGAGCATTTCTGTGGAGAGCCCCCATTGCAGATGGCTAGTGAAAAGACAAGGACTGAGCCTCCTTGCTCTAGGCTTAGAGCCACGTAGGTTTAGATTGTATGTCTGTAGTGGCAGAGAGCATGCTGCTGGAGTACCAGAGTTCCACATGCCTGATGAACTATCTTTAGGCCCAAGTTCTGTTGTACCAGATGTCTTTCTTCTCTACTTAGATGAGACAGAGCTGCTTCCTACCCATAGGTAGATGTTGGTCAGGCTGTTTGCACACACCCAAAGCTTGATGCCCCATTCAGAATAAGGAGCTTCACAGGAAGGAAATTTAGGAAGATAATAAGGATGTCCAGGCTGACTTAAAAGGAAAAAAAAAAAAAAAGGAGAAATGAAATGACTGTACCTGTACCAAGGTATCTCAGCATCAAATGGAGGAGTTCTGAATTGCCAGATACCAATATGTAGCTGTGCTATCCTCTGGTAGTATTCAAAGAAGACCACCACAACAAGTTAAGGCTTAAAGGCGGATTTTGAGTTTCAAGTGCTTCCCAGTTTGGGCAAATGATTAACTCTGATGCTGCAGTTGGCTTCTTGCTGAACTCAGTAGGATGCTGTGTGGGAACAAGAGCTAGTACATGCATAGCTGCTTAGAAAACTGAGCCAAATTAAAGCACTAAGATTTCAGTGCTGTACAAGGAGAGGAACAGTTCAGTGCTGTCTGAAGAGTAATCAGAAGAAATAAAAATTCTTAAAAATACCAGGTTTTCCCAGAAGAGCTTGAAGCTCCATTAGCTGAGCTATTTATAACTCAGATTAGACCAAACCATGGCAATACAGGCAGTAAAGACAGGGCAGTGCAGAACGCGTAGGTCTGTAACTCTGTCCTCCCTATGAAGGGCACAAAAGCTCTCTAACTCTCCTTTTCCTGGGGAAAGCACAGCAGTGAAAAGCAGTTGTGTGAAATCTGTTGTTCTTCCTGCTGCAGGTATCAGAGAAAAAAGCTATTTTTTTCTGACAGTGAACATAAGGTTTTCAAGACTTCTCTCCTCTTACAGCGTGATCTCCTGTTCCCAACGTCTCAGAGTCACCCAGCAAACAGAAATCTCAGCAGAGTTTCTCAGAGACAGGGCCAGTTCTTGCTCAACACCCTGCAAAGTTTCAGAAATGCTTGCAGGTGAGGACAAGTTGGTGTAGGTGAGTGGTGTGTGTCCATGTCCATCCATTCTTCTGTCCTGGTAACTGAATGCCTCTGCCCACCCGCATCATTAAAATATCACAGGTGAGTTCGATGCATTGCGCTTGTCAGTGAAACAACAGAAGGAAGAATATGTAGTGATAGTGAAAAATTTGTGATTCCTGTGTGTGTGTCTCAGTAAATTTCTCTGGGACCTTTTATTCCCTGTTTATTTAATGTCTCTGCCCTTTGAGGAACTGCTTAAAAATTTGTACTGACAGTGAAAGAACTGTTGGAAGGTGTGCATGGAACCGTATTCCTGTGTCTTGGGGTATGCAGAGGGGGATTAACCATTTAACAAATGTGTGTCTGCTTCAGATGCTGGCTTTGGATTTGCTCATCTGTTAACTGCCAGTGGGTTTATAGACACCAGCATTTCCTGTGCTGCTGGATGAAAGCTATCTGTCAGCCTTAGCTGCTCAGCAGACGGTGGTACATGAGTTTGTGTGTGCGTTTGTTGTTAGGGAAGTCTGGCCAACTTAGTTATTTTGCCTCCCATGGCTTGGCTGAGATAATTCAGTCAGAAACAGGTGGCCTTGTCTGCACTGACCTAGTGTCTTGGGGTAGTGTTAGAGAGCTCTTGGGTTCTGTCATGGCTTTTAGAAGAGCTGAATGGTCCGCTGGCTGATTTTCATGAGGTTTGCTGTATTGTGCTCTGGACATTCTGGCCTGGCTGAGAACCTTTAGTCTTGCCACACTAGGGCTTTCCACAGCAGATACTTTCTTCAGAGAAGCTAACTTTTCCTTTCCCAGATTGTACTGTTGTACAACATTGCTGACTCCTAATAGCTTTGCTCAAGATGTAACTCTGCAATTGCCAGATTCCTGCGTTGCCAACCCAATAAGTGTTTGTAGGGTCCTTAATGGTGGACGTTTTGATGGAGATGTAGTATCTCCTGACTTCCTTTACAAAGTGAGGAGGATTCCTCTCTTTGATGTCCACTATGTGTTTGTAGGTTAGCAGTGGAATTCCAGAGTGACTTCATGGCCCAGGAGAATGCTTTTACTGCCCCCAACTCTGAGAGCAAGGACACGCTACACAACTTCTCTGAGTTCCTGTTGAGGATTTGTGACAGTCTCTGCATCCCCATGGTCATGGTAGGGTTTCTTTTGAATTTGATCTATTCCTTGGATACCTGGAAAGATGCTTTCAAACATCAAGAATGGGTTGCACAAGTCGATTTTGGGAGGAAGAGAGCATGTAAACCAAGAATAGGTGTGGCATTGCCCACCTCTCCAGAGCCAAATGTGGCATTACACAGTTCACTCAAAACGGTGGTGTATGGTCTCAGAGGGTGGAGAAATTCATAAAGGTTCCATGTAGATGGCAGTGTCTTTCTTCAGGCTGTGCAGTCCCTGTAACCTGCCTGCCATGCTATCTAATCCATGGCAGCTCTGGATGTTGCAGAAGATGAAGAGTGCCTGAAGTGTTGTTTTACCTTCTTGCCTGTGTCTCAGAAAGCAGCGGCATTTTGCACCTGCTCTTTCATTTGCCTGATTCTTTCCAGAAGGTGTTGATGAGGCTGCCTGGTCTACCCAGCAAGGGCAGTACCTAGCACTGTGCCTCAGTAAGGCCAGGGACACAGTTTAAAAAGTAACTGTGGAGAGTTGTGTGTGCTTTAGTGCTCCATACAGACCTGTCACTGAGACACTTGGAGCAGAGCTGTCAAAACGGTGGTACTCTGGTGATGGTTCCAAACGCTGAGTAACTTTTGCTTGTGCTTTGACACAGGTTTAGGTGTATGGACTCTTGCAGTTGTTGGGAGCTTGGAAATGTTTTGGTTTGTATTTTCTTAAGCAATCTTTTGAGGGCAGCTCAGCTGCAGTGCAATTGCTGTTGTCCTCCCTGAAGGACATGTCTCGTTTGGCAAAGCTGGAGCTAGTTTGCTGCTTCTTGCTCATTGAACTTGGTTAAAAATTAATGGACTGTGAGAAAATTGTCCAGTGACCTTCTGCAAGAGTGTGTCAAGTTGTTTTGTTCTAAACAGTTTAGGTTCTGGGCTCTGTAGAGAGCTTGAACACCTGTGTTTGCCACTACCCAATAAAATGCTGAAGCACAGGTATAAAGTGTTCCTAAAGTCAGCTGCACATAAGCATATATTCTGTGTTGTATGCCACGCTGGAGAATTAGCCATCTGAGCTGTGAAAGCAGTTGCTTCCAGGGCAATATGGGCAGTAAGGGCCTAACTGTTTGCCAGCTGGAATCAGGAAGAAGTTTCTTGTTTGATGTAATGTCTTGCAGAGTTAGCAGCATAGCTCATAACGTTGGCAGAGGGGAGTGTTAGTTGCTTTGAAGTGTTCATGTGTACATGTTGCCAGGCGTTTTGGTAGAACTGTTACTCCATTTCTTTGGATTTAGAAATCTCACTTTCTGGGCGGGCAGCAAAGCTGCTGTTTTCAGTGTTTATTGCATACCACGCACCTGATCTTTTCTTCTTTCCACAGAACTACCTGGAAAGGGCTATCAGCCCATCAGTGATGGAGGTTTTCATCTCAGCACTTAATACCCTCTTTACAGTGGTGCCAAACATGCAGAATAAGTTCTCCAAAAAGCTGGGTATGGGGGTAGTGTGGGATCGCATTCTCTGTGCTCTTAACTGATGGAACTCTACTGCTACTGCATATTACTGAGGCAATGAGCTTAACAAGCCTTCATGTGGAGGATTATATTACATGTTTATATGAGTAAGAATAGAGCACACAGTCATGTTCAGCAGGATGAAAAAGTTATTTGGTCTAGCAATGATGATGGGATGGATTTTATTTTAGATAAATAACTTCTGTCAGCTTCACCCTTCCTTCTGGAATATTCGGAGTTGGCTGTTCCTCTAGACAGGGATTATGCTGGAATTGGTAGGTTTTTACTATGTAGAAATCCTATTCACTCTGCGTATTCCTTACTCCTTGCACATCAGAGAACTAATGTAGAGAATTTCTCTATTCTAAACATGTGAAGCTGTCAAATCTTCCCTTCTTCCCCTGAGAAAACAAATGAACCTCAGACACTCCCCTCCAAACCAAACTCGGAGTAGTTTGCTTTGGGAGAGGACACTGAGATGGCCTGCCTTGTCCACCAGGTTGGTGTGGAGGTGTGTGGGGATGGTTATGGGACCTGCCTACTTTTTTCCCTTGTTGTACAGATTCTGTGTCCCTTTGACATTTCTGTCTTGCCTTCTGTTTAGCATCTTCATCCTTCATCCGACTGACACTGGAGCTGAAGGCCAGATTTTGCTCTGTGCAAAGGTATTGTGATGCATGCATTTTGAGGAAGTCAAGCATTTCCAGATGGGAAAGCAGATCATGCCATATTTAATGCACCTGGTTTAGCAAGATGGAAGGCTGCAAGACTCAAGAGTGGTTATATCTTACTGCAAAATGTAAATGGCAAGTGACAATGGAAAAGCTGTATGTGGGAGAAGAGAGAAGCAGTCAGATAGAGGGCAGGTGAATTCACAGAGTGTTGTGAGAATCCTGTGCTCTGTTGTGAGATGAGCAGGTAGAGATAAAGCAGCCTGGCTTTGGAGTAATCAGATAAGTGGGTGTTTTGAAAGGAAATAACAGTAGCATCAGTTTCATCTGAGCTCTGGCTTCCCAGGCACATTTTACCACTGTCATTGTTCCTTGTAGTGTGATATATAAGAAATGGGTGGGAGGAGGAAGACTTCAACAGCAGGCATTGCAAAGGGTCTTCTGTAGCAAAGGCTATTATTTCTAGGTTGAGGAGGACTTAGGGAGACTCTCTGTGTTCCTACAAAGGTGTGTTACCCCCTCTTTCCTATGACTGCACCTTATTAAACAAAACATGCAGCACCCCTAGCCCAGGTTACCACTGTGAAACTCAGAGTGGGGATGTTTGTGCCTTTGAATGGTGTGTGTGGGAAGTGATCGAGGCCTCTGAATACAGTAGTTTGGGGCACTAATGATGGTGTGTTAGAGTGCAAAGCTGATTCATTATGTCCTGTTCTGCCAGGAGATCACTGGACACAGAAATAATGCAACAGAATCTCCTTCCTGGTGTTTGCCAGTGGAATCAGGTGTGGGAAGCCACCCTCATATACAGCCCGTTCTCTGCAGTGTTTGGGGTCCTGCCCTTGCAGGACTCCCTGTGTATACCAGGTGTGATGATTGTGAGAGTACCCCACTACATTCGTGTTGTCCCAAGGTGTGTGAACACGTTCACTGCCATCACCATGCACACCTGCCACATCTGTGAGCTGACTGTCCTTTGGGAATCACTCACTTTCCTGGAACCCCAGCTGGCTCCTGGAGTTTTGTTGTGATGAAGCAGGTGCTTGTATGTGATGATTCAGTAAACTGAGGTTCTAGCAGATAGCTTGTGAGGTTGGAAAGGCAAAGAAGATATTCCTGGCCTTCTGCACTGTATTTTTCTGCTCTTCTTAACAGTAATCCTGCCTTGAATCAGGCATGTTCCAGCTTCCTCTACAGCTTGTGCTTGAGCCTTTACTCTGCCACAGAGAAAGAGAAAACTTCTTCTCAAGAAGGCAAGTTTGGGGAAGGAGACAAATGGCTTCATTTACTCTGAGGCCCTGACACCCTCTCTTTAGGCAATATGTACAATAATTTTAAATATACAATAAAATATGTATTACATGTACATATATACATTACATATACAAAAAATAAAATTTAAATATACAATAAAATTAAAATAAAAGGGCAAAGAAGAAGGGAAGGGAGGACACACATAAGCTCTATTTAGAGGTTTTGTGGTTTTTCCCCCCAGCTGTTTTTTTAAGCTGGTCCAACAAGGAGATAACACTCACAGAATGCATTCTCAAGAATTTGGAACCCTGCCTGTTTACATGGTGACATTTATTAGCACAACTGTTCATGGCTTAATTGAAACGATCTCATTTGCTGCTTAGTCACCTATATCTGCAGATTTTTCCTCTGGCACACTCTGTAAAGCTTTCCTGTCTGTACTGTAACTTTCCATAATAGGTAAGTCCCAGATAAAGGAGATGAAAATTTTCACATCACAAAAGGCACTTTTCTCACTGGCAGTGGGTGGTCACCATACAGGCAGCATCAGCAGAAAGCTGGGAACCTCAAACAGAAATGGCTTTTCATCCTTAAAGCCAGCTCCATTAAATCAGGTCTCACAACACCTCACGCCAGATCATAGGGGTGTGCTTGCTGTATGCAGGCTGTGGGGCAGAAGGTTGGCTTTGATGTTTCTGACATCAGGAGCTTCCCTAATTTAATATTCTTGAGTTAGGGCAGGCAGATGCTTTCATTCCCCTGTTCCACTCTGCTTTGCTGTAAACATTCCTCATCTCTGCCTGCCTGCTCATAGTAGTTTTATTTCTAGAGCAAGACATTTCTGAGCTCCTGCAGAAGGGTCTGCCTCAACTAAACTACACCGCTGCTGAAAGCCTTCTCCTCCTGGCTGAAACCCCTGGGCCTTTCTCTTTGGATCAGGCTCTTTGCAGCCACCAACACTGCTTTATACTACTCTTATACTTTGCCTACACCCTTGAGGACAGGTGAGCCAAGAGCATACAAGACACATGGTTTTGTGGCTATCATATACCATGTATTGGTGAATGAGGCATGTCTAATGTTCCTGTTTGCACTCCAATCTCCTTGAATGCAGGTTTGTCCCAGAAGCAGAATTATTTTTAGCCATAAGAAATTTCCTCCTATCAGCACAGGACCGTGGAGACTGTCCCCCTCTATACATACTCAGAGCTGCACTTTACCTCCTTGCTGTCTGTCAGGACAAAAGCCAACCACTGGACTTGGTAAAAGATGATTTCATTCCTTCCTCTTGGACCCTTTTTTGGAAATGAAGGTTTCTCCCCACTGCCATCAACCCTCTTGAGGACAGTATTTTGACATAGGTGGTGAGCAGTGAGTGAGTGAAGAGCGTGCAGTGCATCTACACTCTGAAAAGTTAACTGTGAAAAGCCACCAGGGAATCTAGATTTGACTGAATAAACCTGTGTATGTGTGGGAAGTGTAAATGCGTTGGGTAGGCTGTGAATTCACATATGGAATATAATAAATTTCATCGCTTCAGTCTCCTGAACACATCTACAGCCTCTGCAGAAGGCTTTCTAGTGTTCCCATATGGCTCTTTGCTGATGCACAGCTTTGAGAACTGTATAAAGCCTACAAGTTTCTTAGCCTTTATGATGCAAATGGGCTTCACAAAATGATGTTTAACTGATGTATTTGATTGTCTACTTAGAAGTCAGTGTGACTGTTTCTCATAGCACTCACATCCCTTCAGCCTTTTTGATACTCAGTATCTAGTGATAATTCTGTTCTCTCTCCCCTTTTCCCTCCCACACATTTACCAGAGGTCGTTGTGTACCGTAAGGAGGATCCTGGATAATCTTCCAGATCTAAGTTTGGTCTACGTGCATTGTCCTCTCCTGCTGAAATTCTTCCTGCGCTACCCTGAGCTTATGGGGAGATTTGGACGCCAAGTCCTCCAACTCTGGTTTTCTTGGGGAGACTGCAAGCAAACTGGGATTGAAGAAGATGGTTTTGGCATGTCTGATCAGCTGAACAGTGTTAACCCACTGCTTCCCATTCTGAAGAGCAATTCCAGCATTTTACTTATTTTACTGGTATGTAACTTTCACAAGGACAGGCTGCCATCCTGGCCCTGATTTAGGTGGCTTTTTGGTTTTTAAAGCTCTCAGTGTTGTCATAGAATCATAGAATGATTTGGGTTGGAAACGACTTTAAGATCATCCAGTTCCAACTCCCTGCCATGGGCAGGAACACCTTCCACTAGAGCAGGTTGGTCAAGGCCATGTCCAACCTGGGACATGAGGCCAAGGATTCTGCTACAAGGGCCAATGAGTGTATACATAGACTTCCACCTCCCAGGGAAGCCTGATACGGAAAATGGGTCTTTCTCTGTCATCCATCCACTGTAACAGGGAAGGATCTTTTGAAAGCTGGTTAGGAAGGGATCTGAAGGGTGCTCATGTATGCTGTGAAAAACCTTATTCCTTTCTCTATCCAGATACACAGCTGGGTACCCCAGGTCCTTCTGTGGCAGCCTTTCAAGGAGCTCTTTTGCTAATTTGGGAGAAATGGTTTTACTACTGATAGATGAGAAGGATATTAGGAACAAAGAACTTTGAAAAAACAGCATGGAGAGAATAGGTCTTGAGGGCACGGCTTTCTGTTTGCTGGGGGGTTTAATTTTGTTTGATTTCATCTGGAGAGTCTAGTCAGAGAGTTTTGCAGAACTCCTGAGTTTCCAGGGCTGCAAACAACATGTTTTATTGCTCCTTAAAGGTAAAATAAAAATCTTGGGGAAGGGAAAATTGTTCAGTGGAGGGAAGAAAGGGGCCTTGAAGTAGCAGGGCTTGTGTGTTTGCTGGCATAATGAGCTCCGTTAACCTGTGTAATCATGACAGAATCTAGGTGCTGGTGGCTGCTTAGAGACCTCTTCTCACTCCCACCTCTCCCACCTGCCCTGTCACCCATTCCCATCAGTGGCCACCTACCCCACGACTGTTCAGCCAGTCACACAATAAATACTTGCTGACATTTCCACACAGAAACATGAGATTTGCCTGGAAGGACAAAAGCAAAGAGCTGTGATGTTTCTTCTCCAGCCTTTTAGAGAAATTAAAACTATATATCAGTGTGAATAGAAGCCCATGTCAGCAGACAGTGAAGAAACAAGGTTTGATTCTGAGTGGGCACTCATCAGGCATTACAGGCTGGCATGTTATGATCAAAGAGGCTGCGAAGTACATTTTAATATCCCACCTTGGTGAAATGACTGACAGGAGGGTACCTGTGTAGGCCAGTTCTTTTACAGTGAGGATGATATTGTAGCAACATCCAGGCATTTGATAACCACTGCAGAGCATTAGCCAAAATGATCAGTGAGCTCACATATCAAATTCAGGAGGAGAAGTGTCCCATGGAACTTGCCTTTGGCAGTAGTTCTGGAACTTAGCACTCCATAAGGTGGTGTATATATCCAAGGTCTATCAATAAACAAAAGAGAAACAGTGGCTCCTTCCCTGAATGGTACAGTATTCCTGCTTCCTTTTGTCTGTATTGCTGTGTGCTCTTGCAGAAATAAATTAATTTAGCTCTGTCCTGGTCATTAAAGTGAGTTGTAATAAATCACAGGCTTTGACACTTCACCTTTCAGTTGGAGAAGAGCATGATCAATCTGAATTTAGATGGGCTAATAAAATAGTGCAATATCCTGGGATAAATATGCTGTCAGATGTAAAGAAAACTGAGGAGGTGAATAACCTCAGCCTGAGAATGCTCTAGTAAAATGGAAAGGCCTCTGTACGGTACAGTGAGACAAAAATGAATGTCCTTCCAGGGATGATTTATTTGCTCATCTGCTTTTAAGAATTGTCTGGACTAGATCGAACAGATGGTTAGTGGCTTCATCTGAGACCTTGAGCTCCTGAGTAGGAAGGGAGATGCTTAACACAGTGATGCATTTACCAGGACCAGGAAGGCTGTGGCACTTGGTTACTGCCATTTTGTGTTGTCTGTTGAATGTGATCATGATCACACACTGTCCCCTTTGTCTTCTCCATGCTTCAGATCTGAGCTGCTCTCTCAGAGCATGGAAATAGGCTGACTGGCTTTAGATTACATTCCTGAATGTCATATGGAGTAGATCTTTGTCAGTGGAGCGGGTTGTGCAGACAGTTCCCTGCCCTGTATTCCTGAAGGTCTCAGATACAAGCAGGAATCAAGCTCAGAACTAGATACTTTTTTCCTGGCACAGGCAGCCTGTTCTTACCTTAACTGCTTTCCTTGTGTATGGGATCTTGCAGCCATTTCCTCTCCATTATCCCAGTCAGGATTCCTGACTGTTACTCTTGGTTACAGAGACCAGTTTTCTGTTTACCTCTTTCAGCTGTACCATTTGCAACGCAGTAGCTGGGACTACTGGGGGAGGAGAGCTAAGGTGGTGCTGACATAATACATGTTGAGATGATCATATTATGTCAGCACTACCAAGCATTTTCTGCCTGATCTTTATGGAACTGCATCTTTACATGCTGTGCAAGTGAATTTAATGTTAAACACCTTAACAACAAAGGTGTGCCCAAATTAAGGCTAACAGTTGTAGGGTTCAGCTCAGAGGCTCCAAACAGAGCTCTGTTGCCAAGAAGCAGGCTCATGGGCTGAATGCTGTGTGCATGAGTCCCATTTTCTGAGATTCAGTGATTGCTTGCATGGTTCCTGTATGTTTCATGCAGTTCAGCTGTTATGTTGCTAATGCAGATACAAGGCTGCCAGCCTTTTGAAAGTAAATAGCTATGGACTGACTCATAAGTTTGATTTTAGGTACGCATCTTTTATATACAACCTTAGTTTTCCAAACAACAAGGAGAGCAGAAGTGCCAAAAGATCTGTGCTTTTGGATATAGGGCTCTGGCTTTAGGATCCCACGTGTTTAAAACCTTGCCCTTAAATGTACGTTGCTCAAACGTTTGTGTGCTAGGTGCAGGTTACATAGCCACATGCATTCTTTAAACAGGATATTACTCAGAGGTGCCTATCAGATGAGAGTCTGTTCTCTAATCAGGACATACTTCATCTGAACAGTACTTTATTAGTCTGTTTCCCAAGGCACCAGATTAGCATAATGGTATTAAATAGCAGTGACTTCTGCCGAATCAGGGCAGAAAGATAATGTGTGTGCTTCTTCCCTCACAGGACCTGGTCTGCTCAAGCTCTGTGGAGGTGGCTTGGAAGGTGTTGATGACTCTGAAGATCTTCCTGGAAAGCGATGACCATGTCCTTGTCTGTGACCTCCTCCGGAGTCAGTTCCTACAGATTCTGCAGCAGGTGTTGGTAGAGAGCAGCTCAGCATCCTTACAAGGTGACTGCCCTCTGTGGCTTGGTCTTGCTCTAAGATCAACTAGCAGGGTCGATGGCTGAAGGGATGCACTCTAGGATAAAGTGTTATTGAAGTGCTGATATAACTTCTGTATGTATCTGCATGAGGAAATTTATGGACGGGACTGCACTGATTTAGTTTCCTTTTCCAGAGATTCTTACTTTGAATTGGGAAAGTCTTCTTCTAATTTACGTTGTTCTGGCTTCAAACTGTGGTTGTGAAACCAAGGCAAGGTTCTCTTATACTGCCTTAAGTGTTCAAGTGGAGAGCCGTGCTGGTCAATCTTCCAGCTTGAGTGGGGACTCAACTAGTGACTGAAAGAAATCCTCCCTTTTGCCTCTTCTCTATGCAAAACAGCTTGGTGTGCCTGAGTACATTCAGGGAACAGACATTGTTTGAATCATTCATGATATTGATCCCCAAACAGGAACTGTGGCATCAGCAGATCCCATAATTCTGTTCAATTTCTCAAACAGAGCAGGGTTGTGCCTGGGGGAAATCTCTTGTTTTCCCTACTAGCCCTGGCTGTAGAGTTGGGACTGTTGTCCCATTGTGAAAGGTGCTGTGCATAGCACCTTGTGAGCTTGAACTGAAACAGGGAGCAGTGCTGGGGTCTCCTTGACTCTCCTAAGATAGGAGCCCAGAACATCTTTTACTTGTGCCCTTGAGGAAGGCACAGACGCTTCTAACAGCTCTGCTCTGTTTGGGGTGTTCTGTCATGCAGCAGTTGGGATGGAAGCAATAGGAGGAAAAGTGGTTTTGCCTTTTAACATCAGTAGGCTGGAGAAGAGGGTAGGATTTAAAGCAGGAGCGTGGTGGAGCTTGAGGTTACAGGGTTATGGATAAAGAAGGCAGTACTGGCATCTTATTTGGTATTTTGCACATTTGGACACTTGTGTGTCCTTTTGTCGCTGATCACGGGGTGCCAGGGGTTGTGGGGAAGCAGATTGTCTGTTTCCTATTGTGGGAGTCAGACCTATTCCTCCAAACAGCTGGTGGTGGAGAGAGGACACTGGGTTAGAAGAGCTTCTGCGAGATTAGAGCCCGTCTGCTGACACTAATATCCCCAGCTCCAGTTCATACTGCACCTTGAATTTGTTAACCGAGTTCCTGACAGCCCCATCAGAAAGTCAAACATCAGATGTACTCTGGACACACAACTTCCTTGTCATGTCCTTGTCTTCTTTCCAGCATGCAGGCAGCTTTCTGGGAGGTCTGGGGCAGGTAAGGAGGTCTCCATCCCTGTTTGAACAGTAGCCTGCTCTTAGACAAGAAGGTGGCTCAACAATGAGACTCCATCAAGAGTATGTTAACATTAAAAACACTCGTAAATGTTTCCCCCTCAAAACTGAAAACTCCTGAACCTTTGTGAAAACATTTTTGGAGGCAATATATATATATAATATTTAAGTTTAGAGTTCACTGCCAAGCTGAGCTATCTGTACCCTTCTTAGCTAACAGGAACCTGCCTGTTTTGCTGAGCCTCCTTTTCCTGGTGCAGCTGCGAAGCAAGGGTGTAAGGGAGCTGGACAGCACAGACTTCAAGCTGCTTCACCAGGGTGAGTCTGTGCATCCATCTTCTCCCAGGGGTCTTTGATCTGTGTTTGTTAATTGTTCCATAAGATGATATGGGGCTGGCCCTTTTTCCTTTGACAGCAAGTGTACCTTGTGTTACAGTTACTGTTGCTTTGAAATACTTCCATAGCCAGAGCATTGTAAAGAGCCCTGGTTACCAGTTCAGTCAACAAAACCCAGGTTCTCTTCCTCTTGCTTTTACAATACATCTGTGGTCTGCAACCTCTCAAGGTGGCAAAAGTGTTCCCCTGGCCATGACATGATTTCAGAGTCTGTGGCTGTTGTTGACTTGGCACATGACAGTATTGCTGATGTGCTTCCTGAACCATCCCTCTCCATCCACACTTGCTAACATGCTGCTGTGAGGTTCAGGCAGGCCACAGGGGTCACCTTTGAACCTGGGCTTGCTCTGGAGTTCATATCCAGACTATATGGGTCTCAACCAGCTGCAGGACTTGCCCACTCCATGCCAGAGTCCTAGAAGTGCAAGTTGTGTTTGTTTCTTCACCATACCATGACCTGCTGTCTTGTCTAGTGATCCTCACTCGGTAACTTCTCCCTTCTCATTTGCCTATTGGAGGTTCATGTAGGCTGTGAAAAAAGAATAGATACCAGGAAGAAGTTCAGCTGATCCGTCCTCTCATCCCTTCCCTGCTCTGACAAATTGATCTCTCCAGCGGGCTTTGAAGGACTATCCTCTTCAATTTGAAATGTTCTGTGTCTTAAGGCTGTCTGTGTTGACCTTGTAAAGGAGCAGTTCTTCAGACATTCACTAGCCAAGGAAACTGGGGGTGTGGAAGAGCCATGTCTGCTTTTTACCTGCCTTTTAAGCTGCTGTGATTTCTGAGAGCTCAGCTGCTCTCAGGAGTGACAAACTCCTTTTGCTCTGGCTTTCTGCTCTGTATTCTATAGCACGACTTTCTGCCCAAGCCACCTCCTTCCAGCCCTGCTTAGCTTCCCAGGCTGTGTTCTTCAGGGGCAGGTATGCAGGGCACTCTTCTCTGATGATGCCTATGTGGAACCAGCTTGTAGATGGAGGGGATATGGGGAGCTGTGTTGATATGTGGGTTTTGAGAACTGCTTACTCAGATTTTAAGCCCCTAAAAAGACCCCTATGACAGTTTTGCTGAGCCATGCAGTCCTGGCTTTCCTTCCCAAACTCACACTAAATATTGTTTCTAAGTGTTTGGTGCTTAAAACAAACATGGTGCGTTTATTCCTAGTGTGAGCAGGGCTGGTAAGAGTGGAGGAGCACAGCTTTCTGTCCCAGTGCCCATTCCCCAGTCTGGTCACCATGTGAGAGGCACATGGCTGTTTATGGTTGACCTAATATTAGGATCAAACTCACTCTGTGGGAACACGTAACTTATAGTCTACAGCTCTTGGGTTCATTATGGCCCAATATGATATATGCCCTTTAATTTACCCTTTTCTATTCCTCCCTCCCCCTTGTCATCCTCCACTGCAGCATCCAGTCTAAAGCAAACAGTCTAAGGCAGATGCCAGTTGCTTTGTCTGTATCATGCTCTGGTTATTTTCACTTCAGATTTTGTGGCTCTTTTACGAGCCCTGTTCTCACTGACCGACTGTTTTCTTGTGCTGAGGTGCCCTGTTATGTTGGTGTCCATGTTACGCACATTCTTTTGTTTGCAGTCAGTAATCTCTGTGGGAAATGCAGGCCAAGGGACACTGACCTCCTGCAGCCATCCTTGAACTTTCTGTACTGGAGCCTTCATCAGACAACACCTGGTAGTCAACAGAGAGGTGAGGCAAGATTGTATTGATTGCTAAATTAATCTTAGCAAGGTTGTAGCTGGGCAATCAGACACTGTGTTCTAACTGTCTCAAGAGGTGAGGTGGATTTTTCCCTTTCCAAACACAGCATTAAAGTTAATAAAGACCATTTTGTATTTGGGATGAAGGTTTTTAGCTTGAGGGGTTTGGTTTGGTTTGGTTTTTGCTGCCTTCTGATGATTGAGGAATTTGGCTGCTGAGAGACAGAACCACTGTATTTTTCTTATTCATAAAACACAGCAGTGGGGCTTTGGTGCCTTGTTTGAAATGTCCTGGTATTGCCAAGATTCAAAACACTTGACAATAATAGAGAACAGCTCTAACCGACCTTCCAGCTGTGTTAGCTGAAGGCTGGTCATTTTATTAGGTGGCTGAACAGTCACTTGTGCTGTGGGAAATGAATACCAGTGTAGCTGAACAGCCTAACTGATGAGCTGAGGCTGCCTTGCTGCAGCAGGGGTGTGCTCTGCCCTTCTCCTCTGCTTGTCAAGCCGGTTTAACCTGCGCCATCCCCTCAGCTGCTCTGATTGTCTCTCTCCCATGCAGCAGTGGCTGTGCTGCTCTCCAACGTGCCCTTGCTCGGTCTGCTGCAGAAGGTTTTGGAATGCACCTGGTTGCGGTCCCCTCCCTCTGAACCTGCTGCATACCTCTCACCTGAGGATGGCTTGCTGTGCTCTGGGTGGCTGCTGGTTTCATCCCTCCTACTTTGTCAGCATCGCTACAACACTGAGGTTAGCACCACTCCAGTGCTCGCATCCAGGGAGTGGATAAACTTTAAAACCTTAATTTAAAGAAATCTTCATTACCAGAGGAAAGTGGTTTGCTTCACCCTGGAATCTGCTTGCCTGGGTTGCTCTTTTGGTTTTGTCCACAGGTTATTCCCTGCTGCACTTCTCCATTAGGACTGGAAGCCAGCATGTTGCTGAAGGCTGAGACCCAAATTATTGGAGAGTTAGAGGGAGGCAGAAATCCTGGGAGAAAAAGTGCATACCCAGCCCTCCTGATTCAAATCGCTTTAGTCTTCAGGACAAAGCAAAATACATGTTAAAGCCTTTCTCAGGGGAAGCCTGGGGGTGGGAGACACAGTTCCCATGTTGTAAACTACTTCTTTGATACTGAAATGAACAAAAACGGAACAGTCACAATCTAAACCTATTATTGGCAAGTAAGTGTTCAATATTAGCAAGCTGTTACGAATGTGGGCAGCTGTCATTGTATTAGATGCTTTGCAGTCCCTCAAGAGAGCTGAGCTAAGCTGGAGTTGTCAGCTGATACTGGAATTACAACTTCAAGGGAAGCACTTTCTTGTGCCAACACAAGGGGAAAACATTTACTTTTGAAGTATCTACCCAGGGCTCTGTCCCTCTTGGTGACTGGCTGTGTGGCTAAGGTACAGTTTGGTTATGGCTGTTCCTACTACTTCTTGTGCTTGGCAGCTATGTGCAGGGGGTAGCAAGAGTGAGACAGACAAACAAACTGCAATGTGGTTGGAAGCTGTCGAGAGCTGGCAGCAAGTGGTGAGTGAAACTTCAGGGCCCATCGATGTAACTTTCCCTCCTGGATCAGACTTCTGAAACCCAGAAGTTGTTCCCTTGTTTTAGAGAGGTCATTATGGGGTAGCATCTAAGAAGTGAATGTATCTGTACTGGAGTTTTTCACCTGGTCCAAACCAGCACCATTTTTTCTCTTTTCTTTCATTTTTGTCTAGGTTCACCAGACACTCTCTCTAGACCTAACAAAAGTCCTGAATGAAGTCATTTTCAGGAATAAGAAGCCAATCCTGCTTTTAGGTATTTTTCATGTGTTACAGGGATTTGACTGGAAGCAGTTGCTAGTACCATGTTGCAACAAGGGAGAACTGGTGACTATAAATGGGATGGTGGAGGTGCTGGTTGGAACCTGGAAGCTTTGCTCCATTTAGCTGTGGGAGTCTGTAACTGGTGGTGGGAAAAGGCAAAAGTCTGGAGTTCTGAGTTTGGACCAATCTTCCTTGGAGGTTGGTAATGACATCTGGAACCAAGCGTGAACTGGAATGGTGTCTTACAGGGGGGAGATGAACAAAGGGTTGCCATTCCTGTCTGCAGCTGCCAGCAGCTTCTGGGCAACCCTGGTGGGCCTTAAGCCCAAATTTTCTCATTACCCTCTCCCATGCTGTTGCACAGGCACCAACACACAGGGTAGGGGAGAGGAAAACACTGACACAAACTAATAAGCGGCTTCCTGTCTAGTGAGCATCATGCAGTTCCTGAGAGCTGTTCTGCGACAGAACTTCTCCTCCCTGCTGGTGATCATTGGTCAAAGCACAGCCCAGGCTACCACACAACCACAGCCACCATCACTGCAGGATGCTGCCTTGCACCCCCTCATCCCACAGCAGGTCTTCTCGCTTGTTGCCAGTCTGCAGAACCTTCTGGTGCATGTCCAGTTGAAGGTATATAACGTATGACTTATGGAACAACACCAGGATTGGGCTTCAAGCAGGTACACTGACCGGAGGAGAAACCACCCTGTTGCAGAACCTAAGGAGCTGCCTGTTTGGGTTTCTTTTTTCCCCTTTTGCTTGCATTTTCCACCCCTTACAGATATGCGATGAGGAGAAGGGAAAATGTTCTTGCTGCAGCATGGTGCAGTAAGAAGGTAAATCAAGCTATGCAGTACTCCCTGCTGCTGAACCGGATAGCTGAAATTCTGTGTATTAATGATCTCTGTTTTCCCATCTCCTGCTCTGCAGGGATGCCACATCCACAGGGACAGAAGTGGGGAAAGTGTAACAAATCCCAGTCCCTCCCCCACTCCCCTGGCAACGTGCTTTTCGGGGTAGTCCATCAGTGTGCATGTAACTTGCTCAAGTGATGTTGGGCTCCAGGGGCAGTACATCAGTTTACATTTAACTCTCTCAAGTGATGTTGCGCTCACATCTTTATTCTTTGGAGGCTGTTACTTAATTCTGGTTTAATCTCAGAATAAGTAGTCGTGCCTTTGTCTGGTTCCTTGACGTGACAGGTCATTTGCAGCGCGTTGTGAAGAAGATGAAAGGTGTTATTTTCCTGTGTTGCATGCTCTTCAGATCCTGCCACTTAATGAATTTTCTTCTGGCAATAGCTGTTGATTGTTTGGGGGTTTATTTTCTTCTTCTTCTTTTTTACCCTCTCTTGGTATTCCAGAAAGACTTGCTGCTTTCTCAAGCCGTGGTTGCCTGCCTGGAAACTCTAGTGGAGTACCTGTATGAGAAGAACCAGGATGTTGGTAAAGTCTTCCTGCTCTTTTTCTCCTGGATTTCCCTCCTGCAGTTATTTTGAGCTCTTTGATCTCCATCCAGTAGCACCCTGGAGCAGATGCTTAATGAATTTATGCCCAATAAGAAAAATCATTTGGATGCCTAAAGTTAATCATGTGCTTTGTAGGATGAAATCACAATGGCTAGCTCCCCTGCAGGCATGAGCCATTACTTTGGTTCTGGACACCCAGATGCTTTCCAGAAGGAAAATAGTCATTCCCTGCTAAGAGTGAAAGGTTTAGGAATTGAAGGACTATAGGAATAGGCTGTCACTTCCAGACCAATTGTAGCAAACATTCAGACCATAAATATAGGGGAGGTAGGGTCTGAATATGATGTGCCTTCCACACCAACAGTGTTGGTCACATTTTGGCCCTTAGGGAGAGGAGAGGAGAATAGGACACTAGGCAGCCTTAGGGAATGAAAGCTGGAAATTCTAGATTTCCAGGGGCAAATATGGACCTTGGTTTCCAGAGTCCATGTCAGACCTGAGGTATACCACATTAGCAATATAACATAACATGACAGCGTTGTGCAGTTGGTGGGGAGAATAGACTCTTCTGCTTATTGTCAGCCTCCTGCCACAAAGTCCAGGTGCTGGCTCTGACCTTAAAACAAAGTTCTCTGTACCCTGACCTGTTCAGTTATTTAAACATTAAGAGAGAAGGAGATGGAGCGAATGAGCACCTGACAAAAGGGATACTGGTGGGAGAGAGAAATAATAGAATCACAGACTGGTTTGGGTTGGGAGGGACCTTAAAGCTCATCCAGTTCCAACCCCCTGCCATGGGCAGGGACACCTTCCAGGAGACCAGGTTGCTCCAAGCCCCAACCAACACTGCCAGGGATTGGGCAGCCACAGCTTCTCTGGGCAATCTGTGCCAGTGCTTCAGCACCCTTATTTATTCCTAATATCTAATCTAAATTCCCCCTCTGTCAGTTTAAATCCACTTTCCCTTGTCCTGCCACCACATGCCCTTGTAAAAAGCCCCTTTCCAGATTTCTTGTAGCCCTTTTGGGCACTGGAAGCTGCTCTGAGATCTCCCTGGAGCCTTCTCTTCTTCAGGCTGAACAATTCCAACTCTCTCAGCCTGTCTCCATAGTAGAAGTGGTTGAATGAAGATGCGATGCTGCAGATGAATGACAGGCAGGAGCTGAAGGGAGGCTATTTAAGGGATAAGTTTAAAAAAAAAAAATAAAGTGCCATGTTCTGGGGAGGTTCTGCTGATTTGGGATCAAGTTAATGCAATGCTGCTTCAGCAAGGGCTGAACCTCGCACTTTGGCTGCTTAAATGCTTTCTGTAGTGCAGAAGATTGCAACAGAGGTAACAGAAGTCTCCTTATTCCAAGCAGAAGAAAGGTCATAGCTATGTTTGACTGAAAGAAGTGAGAACACTGGAAAGAGCATGGCCTGGACTCTGCCTCTGCGAGTTGTCTTATTTGAGGCTTTCTAAAACACTCTCTTGTCCCAGAGATTTTTCCAGATGTGCAGAGCAGGTTCAATGCACAGTGCTGGTGCTTTCTCATTTCCACCAGCAAAAAGATACCCCCCCCCCCAAACATTTTGCATGACTTTTTAGAGTTGTTTCTCCCATAGGAAAGAATTTTGTACTGGTAATAGGGAGGTTATGTGACTGTCAGTGGCAAAGAGACTTTCTACAACTAAGGTGAGTTGCCATGGTTGAACATGTTGTATCAGCTGACCTGTTGTAGCTGTCCATCCTCTGCTCCTATCTGCGATAAATACAAGGTAGTAACACTTAACTTTAGTGTTCAGTGGGACTTGATGCTGTTACAGACAGTGACCTTGAGCCTTAATCTCAGTCCATCAGATACATTCTTTATTGAGAACTTTTTCTCTACTGCTTGTTTGCATTGCAGCCATCAGCCTGTCTGGTCCCCACAGTGTGCACTCTGATGCAGATACAAGCTCGATTTGTGTTAAAGGCTTTTCTTCATTCCCCAAAGGGTATTCTGCAGCTAAATAAAACCAGTGGTCAGGAAACTTGTCCTCATATTGAAACCAGTGGGTATTATTTTTAAAACCCTGGGCTAAAGATATCCCCTAAGTATTTTATGACATGCACCCCGGGAGAAGGTTTCTCTTCCTATACCAGCACAAAGATGGACAAAATGTATTTTCTGCTTTAAAAAGCTTTTAAGCTTTTGTCCTCAAAACTAAATTTTTGCCCAGAGAGTGCCAGATTAATATGGAAGAACAGAGCAAAATATCCCCTTAGTGTTTCACAGCATGGGGTCTAGAAGAGAAACCTTGGGGTCAGTGTTGAAGACTGTCCTTACCCGGGTTCAAGCCTGCCACTTGGCTGATTTTAAAGCTGTCTTTGATTGGCTTCTTTTTCTCTCCCAGCTCTACATGTGGCTTCGCAGCCCTGGCATCGATTCCTGCTCTTCACACTACTCGACGGGGGCCAGAAGTCCTTTCTGCAGCCAGAAGTGCTCAGGTTGATGACGTTGGTGAGCAGGGAAGGGCAGGCAGTTCTCCATTTTCCCCACGATGTTGGTACAGTGCATGTGAATCAGTTACTGGAACTCGTTCCCTATGCACACACAAGTCTCAGATACTGCTGGGGCTTTGTCTGGCGCTGTATTTGTGCCCCATAATAATGATACTTTGAAGTGAACTTCCACACCCTGCAGAAACTGACTGCTGTCAGCGAGCAGGTCCTGTTCTTCTGGTGTTTGTAGCACTTATTTATAATGCCTAGGACCCCCGGGGAGGAGAGGGGAAACCTGCACAGAGCATGCAACTGATGCAACCAGTCAGCATGCTGCAGCTCTCTGGAGAGTAGATTCTGCTCAGCCTCACACCTTCTCTCCTCATCTTTGGCCTCACAGATCTGATTTCTTAGGGCAGAGAGTTACCACAATCTACTACCCTGCTGTATATGGGGTCTGCAAGCAAGAGAGGGAATGTGGTCCTGCCCAACAGAAATACTGAAGTAAAGCCCTCATGGCAGTGGATGAGAGGAATGGGTTATTAATGTGAACTTTCCCCCTCCAAATACAAGATGGTCTGTGGATATTTGCTATTCTTATTTCACCTTTAAATGGCTACCTGGTTAATTTCAGTTCCTTACTGACCTAAACCAAAATAAATATGGTAATAAATCAGAGCACCATCAACACAGGTATTTGCACTGCTTCTAGGAGAAGTGGTGTAAAAATCAGGCCAGGGGTTAAGGTACTGCAGCATCTCGTTAAAAAGAAGAGGTCTTTCCGAGGACTTGAGTCGCTGTTGGAGTCTGTAGATCTTTCACTATTTAATGCCTCTATTTTTCTCCCTTGTTCAAGTTTCTGAGATATAAAAGCAGCAATATTATTTCTCAAAAAGAAATTAGCCAGATTCTCCAGGAGGCAGCAGAAGCCAACTTGACAGAGCTGCCTGAGGCCACTTCTGGTGCTCTTCACCTCTTCCTTTGTCAGGTAAGAGAGCAGTGACTACCTAGGAAAATGACAAGGGAGTCCCTAGGGGCTTGCTTTAGCCTTTGATGTGGAGCTATAAACTTCCTTTTGAGGAGGTTATAGTAAGATGAAGAGGAGTCCTGCAGCTGCTAGTCTGGCCTACAGCCTTGAGGAGTGTCCAGAGGAACTGGAAAGCAAGTGATGCCAGCAGCTGCCTAAACTGTGTCATCAGATTGGGTGGCCCCTTAATTCTCCCCTGGATCAAAGTTTGAGGTCTCATTGCTGCCTGTGGAGATGAGGGAGGGAAGGAGGGATGAAGGAACAAGCCCAACAGTCTGCTGTTGGTCTGGAAATCATTTTTCTTCTGACCGCTCAGATTCAGAGCAGTCAGTTCCAGGTGGAGCCAGCGCAGGCAGGGACCATTCAGACCTTGTTGGAGCGCCTTCTGGGACAGAGGACCACATCTCTAAAACATCAGGACATTGTGTATCCTTTGCTGGGCAAGATGCCTCTGGCAGGTGATGGGAGAGTGGTAGGTGAGACAGAGGGAAGAGATACTTGATCTGCTGCTCCTTCCCTTGTTCCAGCTGAAGGCAAACAGAATTGGAAGAACTCAGAGTGGTTGTTACACTTGGCTAGCTTTGGGATGAAAGACTTCATCATCACCAAATTTGAGAGGACATTTGGGAAATAAGGAGACATTTGGGATGAAAGATGGGTCTCTGTGCTGGAATTGCATTCACCTACATGGCAGAGTGGCCTGATGAAAGGGGAGCAGGCTGGGGAGTCTGGGACTTCAAAGCAGTAACGATCTGCTATTGATTTCCTTGGGGATGAACAATTACTTAACCCTGTCTGCGTGCTACCTGGTGCCAGTGTGCCTGTGGAGTCATGGAAACCCAAAGATGATTTGAGCACTTGCAAAGGACAGTGAGCATTCAGAAACCACTGAGTTACCAAATTGTGCTCTGCTTGGCCTTAGAGTCCTCTACTGAGACCTGAATCCTCCTCTTCTTCAGGGATGTAAGCAGGGGCTGCCCCCAGATTATTTGTGGAGAAAGACAGAGCCTGAGGCAGTATCTGTTTCATTCTCAAACTGCTTTTGCCTTCCTCTTTTCATCACGCCTCATTGCCTCAGACAAATGGCAGTGATGGGGGTGGCCACAGCAGGGATTTCCTGTTGGGGTAGGGACTTCCTCCTCTGTGGGACATCTTCATCAGCCATGTGCAGGGGATGTGCTGGGTGAGAGGTGTTTGTCATCTGTGAGGAGCAGTTTGTCCTTGTGCTTACCCCCACTGTGATGCTACCCCTCTGTGGTACACACAGGTTGTCCAGGTGGAGACCATCCAGCCCCGTGAAGTTCCTTTCCACTACATCCGCTTGTCTGCATGGGGGTGAGGGAAGGTGAATGGGAGGTCTTGTTACATTGCTCAAGTTGCTTCCCGTTTCTGGCTTTTCTGATGAAGAAGCCTTCAAATCTCAGTTGTTCTGGAAGTCAGAATCATCTGGTTCAAAAATAAGCTTTGACATCAGTTTTGTGACAAAGGAACTTCCTTCAGGTTCACTGAACCACTGGTGTTTCTCCTGTATGTTGGCAGTGGGGTGGGTGTTCCATGGCTTGGGAGAGGTTTGATTTAGTAATGAAACCTTTCTGTCAGGACTATGTCAAACGTGGGGATTCCCATGGCATGGTGGAGTTTCAGCTATGCCTTCCCTTCAGTTTCCACTCATGCCATCAATGACAGATGCCTGGGAGGTGTGGCAGTGTCCCTGTCACATATTGGAGACTGAGATAAGAAGATGTGGTGCACTCAGCCAGAGGAACAAGGCAAGAATGGAACAGGACACTCCATCCTGTCATTTATTCTCAGTGAGAAGCAGAGAGGAGATGGACAGAAGTCACGTGTAGCTCATTCTCAGAAAAAGGTTTGTTGAAAATCGGTTATAAAGCCAAGTTACTGAACTGCCTCTTCGCGTCCTTTTCTTTGTGGGATGCGGCTTAGTTGACGCTCTTCAGTTACCAGAGCACGGACCTGCCTGGTGCAAACGTTGCCATCGGGGGATGCGAGTGCAATGGAAGCGGCTCCCTGCTCACCCGCCTTAGCTGGCGGTGCTGCGGGTTCTTCTGGGTTGGCTAGGGGTGCTGGGAACCCCTGGTGCTGCTGGTCCCACTGGGAAGAGGAGACTTCTTCCAGCTCACGGCTGGCCCCTCTGGCTACATCCCCGCACCGCCGCTTGCCTGTTGCCTCCCACCCCGTAGGTGCCCCCTTGGGGCTTTAACTAACGCGGTTCCTCCCCCTGCAGAGCCGGGGCGAACCCTCCAGCCCCGGGTGACGGGACACGGGGACGCGTCCCTCCCTTCCCTCCAGCCCCGTCGGGGCCGGTACCGGGGCGGGGCGGGAGCTGAGGAAGTGACACGGCGGGGCGGGGCGGGGAAGCGGCGGCAGCGGCAGCAGCGGCATCGGCATGAGCATGGCAGCGCGGCGGGCGTGAGCGCCGCTCCCGGCACCGGTACCCGGTACCCGGTACCCGGCCCGCAGGTGAGGGGCCCGGCCGCACCGCGCCGCCGTACGGAGCAGCGGGGAGCCCTGCCCTGCCCTGGCCTGGCCGGGGAGGGTCTCAGCGGGGCCGGGAGGGCTGGGGCAGGCCGGGGGCTGCGCTGGGGCACGGAGAGCGGGCAGGCGGCGGCCGCAGCGCCTCGGGGACACCGCGGAAGGAGGAAGGGAGGGAGGGAGGGATGGGGAGAACCCGCCCGTGCCAACAGGGTGGCCAAGCCGCGGGTCCCGCCTGTGCTCCCGGCCGGGCTCTGCCCCTGGGGCTGTGTGAGGAGCACAGCGGCGGCAGCAGCGGGAGGCAGCCCTACTCTCCGCTCCCTCCCGTCCCGTCCCGTCCCGTCCGGTCCCGCGGGTTTGCACTCTGCGGTGCGCTGCCTGCTGCGGCCGCTCGACACGGCTCTTGTGTGGCTCCCCCACAGCGCGGCCAGGTTGTCTCGGCTAATTCCATTTCAACATCTCCATCCCCGTGTGGTTGCCATTACTTTCGGCCATGCTTGAAAAAGAATCCCCATCTCCCTGTGCCAGCGGGGTGCTGCTGCTGACCCCCTCCTGCGGGATGGGGGGCACGATCCGTGCCCGTTCTGGGTGGAAATCACAGCAGCTCGCTGGGTGCCTAACCCCGGCGGGCGTCCAGCCCTGCGATAGGCGAGCTGTGGGTTTGGTGGGGAAGGGACTTGGAGGGAAGCAGGTGTAAACGGCTTGTTGTTTCATTGAAGCAGCCGATTGTGTTAGATGTGTCCTAGCAGAAGTGCTCTGAGCAGCCTGCGTTTCTCTTCCAAGGCTGTGAGAAGAGATTCATCCTCATCTGGTTGATTGAGGAGCAGCTCAGGGATGGATTCATGGGGTGGGGAGTTTTCATCCTGTGTTTGGCCATGGGGTGCTCCTGGGGTGAGCTGCATGGTGGTGCTTTTCCCCCTGCAGAGGGGAAAGGGTGTCCTGCAAATTGTTCCTTCTGGGAACCCAAGTGTGGGAACGTGGCTCTGCCTGGTGAGCTCATTAAGTGAATAAACCCCAGCGATGCTCGGCTCAGATGGGGCTCCTGCAGGAGAATTTATAAAGTCATTAAAAACATTCTAATGGAAAATACTAACCATCTATAACACAGCATCTGTTGTCGTCTGTGTGGAAAAACACGTCTAAATTAAGAGGATGGGAGACAATGGAACAGACTGGTGGGCTTTCTGCTGACACAACCGGCTTGCCAGGGCTGCGAGGGGAATGTTGGTAGGAACTCGTTCCCATCTGTAGCATCAGGACAGGTCCCGGCTCCCTGGAGTGCTCTGGGAGCACCAGGCAGAGCCGGCTTTGGCAGGGATTGGTTTAGGGAGGGAAGAGAGGAGCAGCTCTGCCCTGTTTCTGTTCTGTCTTACCCCTCATGTGTGTGAAGACACGAGGGGAAAGCATGGAGGAGCATGTGCAAGAAGCTTTGGCACCCCTGTGCTTACTCTGTCCAGGCTCAAATGCCCTGTGCTACTAAAATGGGGTGAAACAGGCAGGGCACTGACAGGGAATGAACTCAAGCTGGTGCCATGTGGGACCAACAGCCTCACTTCCCCTATGCATGAGAATAACAACTGGCTCCTATTTGATTGTCATGGGGCTGTTTCAGCCCTGATGGATGATGGCAGTAGCTTTGATGTGAGAACAAGTGTCAGCAGGGAAGGGGTCAGATAGAAAGGTGATGGGCAGCTCTATGGCACGGTTCACTGGTCCTCTTCTTCCAACCTGGTCCCATGGCACGGCCTGCAGGGCTGCAGGACTGCTGAGGAGGACTTTTAAAGCCATTAAAACCATCCTTCCTGAGCACATTATCCATCCATCCTGTGTATCCGCTGTTGTGTCTCTGGAAAAGCCCATCTCGAGGCTTGGGGGCTGCCAAGCAGGCTGGTGGGATTCCAGCTCCGGCAACCAGCTGGCCGGCAGCTGCTTCGGCTGGGAGCTGTGCTTTGTAACCGGGGCACGCAGCCAGCCCGGCTCTCGCGGCCACGTGTTGGATGCTGGGCACGCGTGGTCCCAGGGCAGTCACACTTTGTGCTTTGAGCCGCTGCCCTTCCTCCTCCCCAGAGCCCTGGAGGGAGCGAGCAGCTGTGGGGGGCTCTGCAGAAGGGGGGCACCCCCAGCCCCTCGCTGAGCCCTTGTGTCATGGGTCTTGGCAGCCTGAAGCGGCCTCTTGGAAGCTGATCAGGCTGGTGGGTCCAGCAGAGCATCTGCCTGCCCGGGCTGGAGGATCTGTCCCCACAGCCTTGGCTTTGTGGCCTCCAGGGTGGCTGGAATATGCTGCAAGATGTGAGTGGACAGAGGGGCTGGACCCCAGGCCTGGTGTGGGAGGCTTGTGCTGCTGTCCTGGCTCTGCACTGCATCCGGAACACGGGGTGTGATGCTGAGCCTTTCTCTGTAACGCTGGTTGTAGTTGCTCTGATCTGTTCCCTTGCAGGGCGCTGCCTGTTGCAAAGCACGACAGCAGAGTAATGTAGAAGATTTCTTGTGTTCTCCTGGTGATGTTTCCCTGCCTGTGTCAGGGGTACAAGGGCCCTTGGCACAGCTCATTGGGAGCTGCTGCTACTCCTTGCGGGGCTGGGAGAGCAGCCGGTGCTGCAGCTTTGCCTTGCTCCTGGGCCTGATGCTGGATCGATTTGCAAGGACCCGCCTGGACCCGGTGTGATGAGGGGATTTGTTTGTGTCCCAGTGCTGGCACTGCAGAGAGAGGCTCGGCCACGCAGGGGAGCGCGGGATGAAGAGTGGAGCGGGTGTCAGGAGGAGGGCAGTGCTGGTGGCCTTACACATCTGCCTCCATTGGGAGCAGGAGGCGGCTGGGGGATGCTCCGAGAACGCTGCTGCTGCTCCTGTAATTGGTGGTGGGCACTGCTTGGGAGCACCATCCCTGTGCACAGGCTGTGCCGAGTCCCACTGCCCACAGGCTGAGGGGCTGCTCTCCTTTACAGGGTCTAGGCTGTCCCTAGGGTCCTCGCTCTCAAGGACCTTCTCTTGTAGCATCCCTTCTTTGTGTTATCTGAGGGACCCTGCTTGCCTGGAGCAGCTCAGCCCAGCCACATTCCTGCAGAAGGGAGGACCTGCATTGGGAGAGCTGCCACCAGGTCACCCGACTGCTGCTTGTGGCGTGGGGCCTGCAGCTGGCAGCCAGCTGGCAGCAAGGGGAAGGGTCCAGGTACCAGCACCCTGAGAGGTGGAGATGGCTGGGGTGGCCAAGCTATCGAGGTGCTTGAAGGAGGGATGGGCTGGAGCCCCTTGGCAGCCCTCCTCCGGCTTTGGCCCTGCTGCTGGAGCTGCGGGGCTGCTCTGACTTGCAAACCCAGCAAAAAGCCGGTGTTATTTCTGGGAGAAGGGGTAGGGCTGTGCTTTTGTGCTGGGTCAGTGCTCAGCCAGGCCCCCGGGGGCCCAGCCAGCAGTGGAGGCAGGCAGAGGGGAGGGCTGGCTGCAGCACGGCCCCGTCACCCTGCTGCTGGAGCTGCGGGGCTGCTCTGACTTGCAAACCCAGCAAAAAGCCGGTGTTATTTCTGGGAGAAGGGGT
>JBCJKH010058452.1:0-27242 GCA_039877255.1 Loriculus beryllinus
CTGTCCATGTCAGCGACAAAGATGTTGAACAAGACCGGTCCCAACACCGATCCCTGAGGGACACCACTTGTCACTGGTCTACAGCCAGACATTGAGGCATTCACCACAACTTGTTGCATGTGACCATCCAACCAGCTCTTGATCCACCGAGGTACTTCAGTAAATCAGTGCTGTGTAAATTAGTATCACACATCTGCCTTCGAGTGACATTCCATTTTTTTTTATGACTGTCTCCAAAGTATTTTGTTTGTGTTTCTAATCTAGTTGTGTCTCCTTGCATTTAAAGAAATGCAGTTTTCTTTAGGAATTTGACTGAATATTGATTTCCAACCTGGAGAATTATTCGCCAAAACTGAGAAATTACACTGCCAGAGTAATTATTCCTACTATTAAATGGAACTATAGGTATATTATATATGCTAGAAAGAACAACAACCGTAAAGTAGTGCAGATAATTGCTGTAATGTAATTCTCCTTAATTGGAGTTATTATCCTACTCTTTATCTTGTCCCCTACCTGATGTAAAATACACTTTTTCTCACCTGATGCAAGACCTAGCAAAAATGATGGGCCTTATACACCCTTAGTTTTCCCCACTGCCAAGATTCTGTAAGTTTCAACTTAATTCAGCTCAACACAGCACTGCACCAAGAAACGGACCTGGCTGCTCAGGTTTCCCATGGTTCCTGAATGATGGAAGCATACTGCATCCCGGAAAACCTCTACAAAAAAGGACAACCGAAACAATTATCAGGCCCATGTGTTTACTCCATGACAGCTTTTTGCAGCTGTCTCAAAGGGTAGCACTGCAGAATCACCTGGCAGGAGACCAAATTAAGGAGCTACAGATTACAGGAAGTACTTACTATAATATCTTTTACTGTTCAAATTGTTATTATTAATAGAAACTGGAATGAGCTGTATGTCCCATTGTTGCTGCCAGTGAGTGCTGCTGGCCTTGGGTAGATAATAGGCTCTTAGTATCCTGAGTTCATCAGTTCTTGTCGATTCAATAGGACCATCAGTTTCTGGAGCTTCAGATTTTGGGAGACTTTCACACTTTAGCTCTCAGCATACGTTTTTTCCTACCCTTCAGTCTGCTGTTTTGTGGGAGCCCTTTCTCCATCCACACGAGTAGCTACCTATACAACCTATTCATACAAATTCACACTAAAGGAGCTTTTACTACTAGCTAACCTGGTAACTGAAGGTAGCAATATGATTTAATTTCTCAGTACAAAACCTGAGAAATTAATAAGAAATGAACATATTTTTTTGCTGTTTGCCCCTAGGTAAATAGTACTCACTGTAAAATCCTTTTCATTCATCAGCTGGCCTATAGTGTTTGCTATCCTTATTTTTCTTGCTAAACATATACTTAAAATCTATGTATTGTTTGTGGTTCAATTCTGCTTAATTGCAGACATCAGAGGGGATACTTGCCTATGGGAAAACCAGCAGAACACAGAGGATGGGGCACTATGTTTTGAAATTAATACAACAAAATATACAGATACAAAAAATAGTCACACTAATATACAATTATGTTGCAACTGTGCAACCTTAACACCATGTTAATATAAGTTTCTTACATTTAGTGTGCAATGTGTTTGAGAAAACATATGGCACATAATCCTCTCCAAATGGTTTTAGAAATGAAAAGGTGTCCTCTATGAGCCTCTGCCACTGGTGAGGGGAATGTTTTCTTATTTCTCTGGGTGATGGAACCCCATGATGAGCAGATTTGCATAACAATGAACCTCTAAAAATAATTTAGAACCTCCCAGATGAGAAATCAGCTTCAGGATGGTTAAAAGGGGAGATATTCTTTATTAATATGACTGTGTAAAGGAGGCATCCAAGCAGTGTAGGTAGTCCCTCAAAATGGGACATAATACTTCCTATGCACTATAGAGACTGCAAGGTGGTGTTTTGATTCCATTTTTTCTGCAGAAGCATTAGAACCATAAGAGAGAGAAAGATGTCCTTTAGCAGCAGAAACTCATCTATTCTAATAAAGTGTTTGAAAGATTAAACTCACCATTGTTTTTGTACTCATGCAAAACTGCAAGAATCCCCTTATTTTTCACAGCCCTTCTGCCACGCTGAGGGAGGAGTTGTTCTGTTTTCACTTACTGTCTCCCTGGCAATCTGGGGTGTGGATAAGGAAAAGGCTAGGGCAGGGACAAGCCATGAATAGGAGAATTTGTAATTTAGAGCTGCTTGCGGTTTCACACAGCCAGTGCTAGTCCTAGGATAACACACTGCATCTGAAGTTAAAACCTCTGTCGCACAGAAAGAAACTAGTTTATTCAGTGAAATTTGCTCTGTCACGTACTCTGCTGTAGGGCTTTCCCTCACACCTTTCTCTTCAGTACTCAGAAAGCAAGATCCAATGTACATCCAAGCCAACCAACTGCTTTTAAGCTTTATTGGAGTATGTGCTCATTTATTTGTTTTGATAGATTTTGAGAGAGTTCATGCTGCTTTGCAAAGCATGCCCCAAACATCTCACACCCTAGTTAAGCTATTCCATACAAAGACACTCCCACTGCTGCTTCCCTCTGGTGTGACCATCAATATCCGTTATCCAGCCTGGTGTGAGAAGATATGGCTCTGTTTTCAGTGTCTTGATGCATATCTCTCGCCAAACAACTTCCAAGAGAAGGAGAAACAGCTAATGGATCTTCTTCTTTGGTACAAATGCACATCACAAACCAACGAATGTAGTCTTTAGTTTTTGGTTTTTGAACGGCACATCATTTTTCACATTGTCAGTAGAGACATTACATAATTAAATTATTGTATTAACATACAATACATTATTGTAAATTACAATAATAAAAAGCACTGGCAAATCAGTTTCCCATTATTTTTATCCTCAATATTTAGAAAACACTGCAAATCTCACAAGAAAGCCATGACATTTCGTTCCCCAGTTTTGTATCTGAAGTAGTTTAGGTAAATTTTGACAAATCAGCCAACACATGGTTTACTTAGCTAGGTTACACCATTCATGACATTGAGGTTTACCCACTGAGTGGAATGTGAGCAGTGGGAAGAAGTTTGTCCAGCATTCTGGCTGTTCAGCTGGTCTGCATGCTGCTGTCAGGAAAGGGCTTACTGGATTCCCCAAAAGCTTAATGTTTCTCAGAAGCGTTTTGTAATATTTTGACAATATTTTCTTTTTGATGTTTACATCCTTACCAAGCTGTGCTATTTTTTTATATATTGTGTATATGTATTATGTATACATAAATATGCATAAATGCAGGCTTCTTTTTGGAAGCGTGGCCATTCTTAGTGCCCATTAATGGTTTTGGTGGCAGCTCAGCTCAAAACATAACATCGTGTAGAATAGTTTGGGTTGGAAGGGGTCTTTAAAGATCACCTTGGGCTGAAAGATCTCCCCTTGGCAGAGACATCTTCCACTAGACTAGGTTGCTCAAAGCCCCATGCAACCTGGCCTTGAACACTGCTAGGGATGGAGCAGCCACAACTTCTCTGGGGAACCTCTTCCACTGCCTTACCACTCTTATTATAAAAAAAAACCCCTTATGTCCAATCTAAATCTACCCTTTTCTAGTTAAAAACTGTTACTTCTTGTACTGTCACTACAGGCTTTGGACAGTACACTCCATCTTTCTTACAAGCCCCCTTTATACATTGAAAGGTCACAATAAGGTCTTCCTGGAGCCTTCTGTTCTCCAGGCTGAACAAGCTCAGCTCTCTGGAGCTATTCACTGAGTTTCAACATCTGAAACCCAGTGCCATTGTCTGTGAAGTTATCTTTATTGTTCTTCTCATTGGGGAGATATTTGACAAAATCAGTAACTTTTTTTTAGCTAGATAAAATTAGTTCTGAGTCAAATGAAAAGCAAATCAGTTATTCATTACAGCCTTGTCTTGGTCTTATAATACAGGTATGTTCACCTATCTCAGCATTTTAACTGTTGAAGAACAAGAAAACACACAGGTATTTTCCAGACTATATTTCATTTTTATCGTGTGAGTCAACCTTGTAAATTAGACTAAGTCATATTTTATTTAGGTGAATAATACCACAGTCCCAAGACTGATCCTTTCTGTCACAGGACAAGAAAAGCTCTGTTTAAGAAAAGCCCATTACATTCTAGTTCACCACTCTATTTGCTGCTGATTTGACTGGGTGAGTTTGGGGTTTAGGTAAGGAAGAAATAAATCATTGCCTGTTTGAAAAATTGAAAATTGTATTGAAATGAGTGAACTGGCTTTTGAATGGATAATAATACCATTTAGACAAAGGGAAGCCTGGCTGGGAGACCACAGCAGGAGACTGTGGAGTACTCTGTTCACCCCCTCCTTTTCAGGTTCCAAACATATTCTTGGTACTGTAGATAACTGAAGAGAATGAAAAAAATTAAATCTCATACTTCAAGGCCTAACCATTTGTCACCAGAGCTCAAAAGGATCTCCCATCACCATCATTCCACGATTTGGGGGGTTTGCTATCCTTTGTAGCAACGGGGCTTGGTCATGAATAAAGGCAAGAGTATTGGACCAGAGCTCTGTTAAAACACTCCTAGGCACCTGGCAAGTATCAGTATGGCCTAAGACTCATCCCTGGTTATGGGTAAGGAAAGGATCTTGTCCCAGCTTGGGACTTCGATGTCGTTTTCAGCCTAGACATGGTTAGCTGTAAGGTTTACCCAGGTATACCTTAGCTCATCAGTTCTTTACATGTCAAAAGTGTAGGATACTAGTGGTGACCTGGTCTCCATACATGGTACATAGCTGAAGTTCTTCAGAAGAATGAATTATGACCTAAAACTTCAATGGGTTTGTTTCATGAACTCTGGGTGAGCCCCGATACATGTCGGTATGAAAGAGATTGTCATAATCAATCTAGTGATCTCCATTAACCTCCCTTTCTGGAACATGTATGGGACAATGTTATGCTTTCCTCTCATTACTTTCACCAATTTTTCTGAAGCAATGACAACTATATTTTAAAAGCATAAGCTCTGCCCCACACCCTGAAAGTCTGTTTAGAACATAAAACTCCATTTCATTTTGAAGGGATTGAATAATGCCAGGTATAATTTGACAGATTCATAACTTCGGGCTGATCACAAAAGGGCACTTTTCCAGTCCTTTTAATCTTTTTCTCCTAACGTGTCTAATTAATTTAAAAGATTAATTCCTTCCTTTACACTGCCTCAGTTATTTAAGAAAACTGTTGCTTTTACAACCTTATATTCCGTTTATTCTCCCCATTTCCGCAGTGCCCACTAGGTCTTACTGGACTCTCAGTGCAAGAAAAGGAAGGATAGAAAAATTATTAATTAAAAGACAGAAAGATAATGAAAATTAATTCAGGTCTGGCAATACAATAACACCTCTTTTATCACAATATCTATTAAAATCTAGTTTAGGATACCAGTACTGGCATTTTTAATCACAGCATACTTGGGTTGCAGATGACTTCAAATTCAGCCTGCAGACTGCTGCTTTGCTTAATCCGGGAAGAAGTGTGGAATACATTAAAAGAAACAAGCTGAGGACAAACTGGAGAGTGTTCTTGTGGGAAGAAAGCACTTCTTTAGAGAATGTCTTATAAAACATAACACAGGAATTAGTTGTGCCATCTTGATGGCTTCTTAGAACTGAAAAAATTGACTGTACTGTCTACTTGAAACACTGTATGGATTTATGCTTGATGTGCATGCCCAACACTTTGAACATTTATGAGACTATACTGGCCACAGGATTAGACTTGTCTGTCAAAGCAGCTAATATGAGAAAGGAGGGACCAGGAAGTTTTGTTTGTACTCTTACTAAGCTGGAAAATAAGCTTAGATTCTCAATAACCATGATTTCAGCATCTCTATAACCAGCAAGAACATTCATCCAGTGCAGAACAACTGTGAGCTCGTTTGTCCTACTAGCAGGGTAACAGTGCTCTACCTTTTGACACAGTAAAGACCTGGTCTGAATTTGAGCTCTAATTTTATGTTAGCAAAGGCTGTGAGCAGTGCAGACAAAATTAATACCTCTTTACATACTATGTGCCATTGTAATAGCACCATCAAAGGAAATATCAATCCTAAACCAGCTATAAAGCAGATAGAGACCTAGAAAGGGTTATAATGAGGTTTGCATTTTGATTCCTATTGCTATACTGATTGTGACTGTTAATAGCTATCTGAAATTGATTTTAAGAAGAACATTTCTATGCTTCTCCCCAAGAGTGTTGTTAGAGAGGTTTCAGGTCAGCAACCCTGGAAGAGAAACCATAAACTTTGCTCAAGCACTTGAAATGAAATGTTTGTCTTAACTCAGCTAATAAACAGCTGAAGTGAGAGTCTTTAAACCAGTCTTCCTTTTCAGAGTGTATGGAAGGAAGAATAATGACACACACTTGAAGAAATGTAGCTCAGGAGACTTGAAATCATGTACATTTAGTGCTGATGATCTTGTTTGGATCACTGGGCAGCCGTTATGCTGGCTGGATACCATCAGTTCAGGGCCTCTTGAAGTGATGGGCAGATTAGCACTAAAAACCGATCCAAAAGCCTGAGCACTCCAGGCAGAGGTGACTGGAAGAGCATTTTGGAAGGGATTAAGTGGCCTCTCGGGTATGAATGGAACTTTCTGTGCAGCAGGAAAGGTGAGGATGCTCAGGTGAGAGCAGACAACTGAGCTGAGGCAGACTAGACTTGTCACCTCAGTCGTTGCCACAGCTGGTGAGTCTGTAGCCGGAGAAAGCAGGGTGCTTCCATCTCTGCCTTGCTGTGAGATGGGTGCCTGGGCTGGTGCATCTCTGCTGGCATACACAGAAACACAGTGCATGGCTTTCCAACTGTGCTACACCGAGATCATTGCCAGACCTCCTCCGGCCTCCCACAGAGCTGGATGTGTGCACCTGCACTGGAAAGCCTCTGACAGCTGCCACACAGAGGCAATGCCCTCCTCTCCATGTTTTCCCAGAGGACTCAGAAAAACAGCGAGATCTGGCCCTGCATAGCACCTTGTCTGCATAGCATAGCCTTGTCTGCTGGTAGACCTGGAGAGTAGGAAATGAGAATTTGGGCAAACTGTGAGCCTGCAAGTAGCAATACCTCCTTTCTCCATCACACGCTTCTATGGGGTTTCAAAGGCAAGCATGAGTAATACCAGCTCATGCAGCAGTACTGCTATCATATATAGCTGAAGTACTGATCCAAATGAAAAACTACATGCCATTGTTCAATGTTTATAGGAAGATTTGTACATGCAAAGCAGCTAGGTGGCAGCTGCTGAGATGGAGTTGGAAAAATGTGCTGTAGCTTGAATTTGGATCTTTGGCTTAATACTCTGAAGCTATGTAGTAGACCTTCCAGCCTTCTTTTTTCCTAGATAATGGTCCAAATGTGTACCCAAACTCCACATCAGTGTTATTTAGTAGAAAGGATCAGCTATCTGCTAATAGAAAAATAAATCCCAGTTCTTCAATGGTTTTTGCAGGGGACTTGAAATTTTTGAGAGGCTTTCAGGGCTTTACTCCTCATACATTTTCACCCAGCAACGAGTTAATTTTCCAAGCTCAGCCAGTCAGATATTCAAAAGAAAGTTAGCTAGCACCTGGCTGCAGCTGGGCCAGAGTTTTCTGAACATAGAACTCAGCCAACCCTATTTGAAATGAGAGACTGCTCCAGCATGAGTTGTCCTGCCAGTGCTGCTGGCAGGAAACATACAGTGCTGGGTTTAATGTCAGGGATATGTTGAAGAATGTCCTACATTTTACTGCGGAAAACATTGCATTTTTGGAAGCTCCATAAAATCATAAAGATTAAGGAGAATGCCTTACATTTCACAAAGCTCTGCTCTGTTGGAACAGCTGCACTGATTGGTGTGATTTGTCTTTTTTTACTTGGAAGAGTATACAATCATGGTATGTGTTTCACCTGATGCAGAGATTTTTGATGCATTGTTCCACGGAAGAGTATGGAAATTTAAAACCTTTAGTACAAAAGGTACCGCCCTTAGTATTCAGGGTTTTCCTATTCCTATTTCCTATTTTCTATTTCATATATGGAATGCTGGTGGGGGATAAAGAGGAACCTTCATGAGAGTGCAGAATAAATTTTTCTGCCACTTCACTTACCTGAAAGACCATGTTTCCCACTGTTGTTGATGTAAGGCAACTGTGATTGCTCTAGGTCCTAAAGCTGTCGCAGTTACTTTACAGCTAAGATAGGATAAGGTCTCAATGAGCTACGGAGTCTACCTGCATGAAAATCGCCAGTCACAGCTAAATTCGTAGCAGGCAAAACACTGACTTCAAAATCAGTAAATCCATTCACACTATGAGTAATTTTGATCTCTTATGGTGTAATGAGTAGTAAGCCCTGCTGCACTGTAGGAAAACTATCACAGTTTTGTTTCAGGTGCAAGTTTCTACTGTGACCACAATAAAACCAGATTTTTGAGTACTACAGCTTCAGAAGCAATGGAGTCTGTACTGAGTGTGGGAAGGAAGGAAGTCTGAATTCTAGTATCACTGTGGAAGGCTTTCACAAAACTGGGATCACAGAAGACCTGTATAAATAAAGCAGAAGACTTGTATAAATAAAGCAGAAAAGAGTATTAGGGGATTTTAAGCTGACTTTAATTTTCTTTCGGCAGCTGCATTTGGAAAGGATGTTTTTTTAATGATTCATTTATTGATTATACCACAAAAAATTTAAAGACCTGATACAACAGTTCAGTCCTAAATGTTGCAGCAGCCCTTTAATAAGCGTGAAAGCTTAAAACAGTGACAAAGCAGTAGCTGGGCTCTGTATGTATCATTTAATTGCATGAAGCAGCCTTATTTTGACCTCTCTGTTTCCTGCCTGTATTATACTGTCTTCCAGAGCACAGTTTAAAATTTAATGCATTAATAAATGCCATCAGGAAAAATATCCAGATAATTCACATTAGGTGCCATGAATAATTATAAAATCAATCATCAAAATGATCTTCCCTAAAATTATGCATTTTTCCTTTTCATTGCATCATTAATTTGAGGCCTAATCCTCCATGCTTTGGCCTTCATACTCTCCTGCTGATGTCAAGCAGACCCTCATTAAACTCAGATGTTCTGCCCTACTGGTACAAATTCCAGCTTCAGACCTTAATTTTTCAGTTCCTCAGGCTTCCTTTCTGTTTCTTAAGAAGGTCTGAGGAAACCTACTTTATCTCATCTAACACAAAGAATGTCTTGCAGACTTTTGATCTACAGAAAACTCACTGTGCTGACTCTGGAAAATGCCTGTTCAAGAGCAGGTCTGGGACAACAGGGAGCAGGCGTGACTCTTTCCTCCAGTATTGCCTTCTGCTATTAGTAGAGGTACATGATGAAATGATGGCCACCTGTGCAGAAGTCAAGTCTTTGAAATAGGTGACTATTGTTCAGACCCTTCCTTGCAGTGTTGCTGCAGACACAAGAGTCTTTGTTCAAGTATTTTCACATTCAGTAAGGATCAACATGGTAGGTGTCATGAGGAAATTCTGAGTTCCAAATAACTTCCTCATTTAAAATGACCAGCTTTTGGCCTTTTCCTCATGGGGGAGGGAGGGGAACAGATAAAGAAACTCTCTCATTTTATACAGTGTGCTCTCCCACCCTGACAGAGTGGAAAGTTGGTACCATCCCAGGTTTTTCCTGACATTTTCAGTAAACAGGCCTATGGCCCCCATTGACCACTAGATTAAAGGATCTTCTACAGTTCCTCATCACTAATTAACTATTTTCCGGGATCCTACATTGCTCTCTGCACCAAACCATCCCTTGCTTTAAAACTGAAGGAAGAGGTACTGGTAGGTCAAAGAAAGACATGCCATGTAAGTTCATTGTTTAAGTAGATGGGTGTTTCATCTATTTTGTCAAAAAGAACTTCCTAAGAATTCTTATGAATTATGCTGTAGGCGGATCAGAGGGCTGTAATCCTCCACCACAATTCAGTGCCTATGCTACTCACACCCATCCTGCCTCTGAAGCAATATTAGCAGTGTTAGCCTTCTGTACAAATAACTTATGTTTTGTTCAGCACTCCACAGGGAAACCCCTGCAGCTTTCTGGGGTTGCTTGCTTTATATTCCAGATGACTTCATCCAATTGAGAGCTGCACTGAACTCTTCACACATGAGCATCCATGTCAGAAAGCCAGAAAAGTCTCTTGCAGAAATGCAGAAAATAAAGCATACTACTCCCTGCACTGTTGTACTGGATACCTGTGTGAGTTTATGTGACATTTGCATTATCATACTCACCTCATTCCCATTGATAATTAATCTGCCTAAAAATGGTGAATTAAAATGTAAGTCTAGGCAAGAATAACTGTGTTGCTTCTTACACAGAAAGAATCTAACAAAAAAAATCCATTCCTCATTTACTTATGGGTGGGACTCATAAATAATGTGAGTTTAGTCATTGATTTGAGAGACATATTCCTTCCTATCAATATAAAAATGTCATTTTCCAGGTTTTGATATATGGTGCTTGGTGTATTCCAAGAAGAAAGATTGAGGCCATATTTCTTCAATGCTTTTCTAGCTATGCTTTCAATACTGAACGAAGTTTGAATCCCCGTTTCTGATACGTATGCTAGTTTTCTGACTTTTTTAGGTGGTTCTGCACCTGTATGTCTCCAGAATAAGACTGTAATAAAATTCCTATCTTTCAAGATGCAAGAAATACACATATTTCTTTATTATGTCAGTATAAAAAATATTTTCTGTACACTTTTGTTCTCTGTTACAGAAGTATTAATTCTTCAATACTGAGGCTAATTTTACCAGTTTACTATGCCACATTAAGTGTTTTGCTCTTCTTTGATCAGGCTGACTTGTAGCTGGCCCTGTCTGGACATTTATAAATGCTAATCACCACAGTCTTGTGCTTGTATCCTTCCTGACTAAATGGAGAAATGTACCTGGCAGAGCTGTCAGTCACACATAGATTCAATGAAAATTTACACTATAAACTGCACTTTCTTTTTTGTTAATCCTTCCAGAACACTACACAGGCAGTCAGACATCTTCCTGATTGTGGCCAGTGTAAGAGCCTTTATGGGTATATCCCCTATTTTACTTATCTTCTCTAGTTTTTTCATCTGACTCTCTTGTAATCACAATAAAGTAAATACCAGGATGTTTTCCTTCTTTATTTCTCTTTAGTAATACCTGGATATATTCTACTAAATAGTTCTCTTGGTATCTTAAAAAGATACTCTGCAATACTCAAGGTCCCCCGTCCACATACATATCGTCGACATAATACATTGTCCAGAAGTTACATTTTACACTTAATCTTTTTACAACTGAAGCATGTTTTCTCATACATTCAGTGGGTAAAACCCTTATTTGTAACTTGCCATTTTTTTAAAAAAGCAGTAAGTAAAAATCTGTGCTGAGGATGATTATTTTCCAGTGTTTTCTATCCATATTACTATTTACATTCTCCTGCTAATGCTCAGTCATAAAAGGAGGACTTTCAAAGAGTCACCAGGCAACTTCCCTGGCAGAAATTCCTTTGTCAAGACAACGTCAGGCTGATGTTTTTATCACTACAAGTCAATTCCCTCAATTTTGAGGCAAAAAAATAAGACTGTTAAACCCCTAAGTTGTTGTACAGCAGGTAGGAATTTCCATGCTATGGAATATTTCTGTTCCTCTCCACCTGCAAATAACAAAAATTAGAGTATCCTCTTGATTCCTTGATGTTTTTGATAAAGGAAGAATTGTCTTCTTTCCATTTTTGCTCATGTCTCACTCCTAGAACAGGCCAGGAAATGAAGAATACTATGCAAGGCTTATGATTCCTGGCTTTCTCTACTGGCAGTGCTTTCATGTCATTTGTCATTTATGTCAGAGTCTGATCCCATAGTATTGATCCAGTGGGGGACAGGTCAGTACGCCTGTAGGAATGGGAAACATCAGATCCAAGCTGCCTTTGAAACACAGAAGACGCCAGTTGTCTGATTCAGATTGAGACTAAGGTTACACCTTCACCAGTTTAAAGGTGCATATTGACAGGAAGGTAATGAATGTACACTAGCTGTCTCACTGCAAAACCCCAGGGGAAACAGAGGCTTCTGGCTTCCAACACAGTGTAATGAGCTATGGGAAGGCTCATAGCATTGGCATCAGCTAGACCTGCTGTGCAAAAGGTTTCTGGGCCTTGCCTGTGCTAGTGTTTCACATGATGGTAAGCAGGTTGTTAGCTGTTATCTCAAAACCCTCTGAAAATAGGAAAAACACTCTGTCCCTTAAAAAGCCAGATTACTGCAGAACGTTGTACAGCTGCATGTGGCTGCATGATTTTTGTAATACATTCACAGTCTTTTCTTCTGGTAGTAAGATTAGTTTTTGTCCCTCTGGACTTTGATTTGGTATCCATACAACTGACATACACAATATTAACCTTTTTCCTACATCTCATTTCTGAATCACATCTAGTTCAATTGATCTGAAAGGACTTTTCTGGGGGGAAAAAATAGCATGATAGGGAAATTATATTCACATTTAACCTATGGAAAGACAGCTTCATTCGTTTTGCTTCCAGACATTACAAAAGAAAAAGAAAGCGCAACCCAAGCAATTAGCTGTTCCACTAGGATTATTTATCTTCATTTTCTGCTTTTGTTATTGATACCCTTGTTTTCTGTGTATGTGTAAATAACTGCATCCATATACACATGAATATGTGCCAGTCTGATATTTTAGATTAATTTTGAGAGGAGCATCATGTGTTTCTAAAGGAGACCCCACAACTGCTCTCCTGAAAAAACTTTGTTCTTTCAGTGTGTTGTAATGTGCGCTGCTACATAACCATGCTTGGAATTCAATATCACCTGTTCTGGAAGGTATTTCTATCATATAGAAATACCTTTGGTTCAAAAGTTATTTGGACGTCATTCTTGAGCCTGAAATTCACATGACACAAGCTCTTAGCAGACTCTCTTCTCACGTAATTCCTATAATTCATATAGCACAGAGAATATAAGGGTCATTTGTGTGCTCCTGCATTCTAAGTTAGGTGCTTAACCCTGTGAAAAGTGAGATCCTGCTCTTTTTCCTAATTTGCAGTTTTTTTCTGACATTTTTTAAGGACTATTGTCCCAAAGCATAGAAAGAAAAAGATGGGTAAACAATAAGCTCTCCCTCTGTTATAACCCAACACACCCAGCTCCTCTTTTCTGCAAAACAAGAACTTGAAGAGACTGCTCCATTCTTTATTACCATGAAACAAACCCATCAAATAAATATTTCAAGGCATTTCACCTAATTTCATTGGCAAACTCCAAATTCTGAACATATTTTTACCAAGCTTTCCTCTTGAGATGACAGCCTGAACTCATTTTCTCTTCCCTCCTGCCCTGGACTCCCCACATTACCTCCCCTGGAGACACTGAATGCTGCTGATTGTGCAAATTCAAGCCCATCAGCACTTGTCATCTCTCATGGAATTTACCCTTTGACATTCAGCTTCCACTTCCCACTTGGAGGCAGAAGTTTCATCTTTGCAAAGCACAGAACTTGTTTCCTTGGATAAAGCAAGAAACATGTTCTCCTGCAGGGAAAAGCGACTCACGTCACCATGGAGACCTTAGGGAGAAAATCCCTACACTATATTTATTTAATGTATTTTTTTGATGGGGAAGTTTTTCTTTTCCTTTCTTTTTACTTTTCTGATAAGCTGAACAGCCAGTGTCAGTATTTTGTCCAGTTTTCCTTGCCCCAGAATCCAAACTTTCAAGCCTTAAATAGTGACCTTTTAACCCCAAATTGCAGCCAGTCATCTTTATAAAAAATCATTCCTTGTTTGGTATGTATGGTGCTGATATTTTCGCACATTTGCAGTCTCTCTCCTGCCTGTCCTGTACACATGTACTTTAAAAAAAATACTGAGAGAAAAAGATGCAAGTTCAGGAAGAGAGAGAGAAATGAAATAAAGTTTTCATGCTTGTTTTATCTGACACAAGGAACTCTCAGGTAGGGGCATGTCTGTCCTCATTTACACCCGTTAAGCCTCATTGAAATCAGTAGGGTTGAGCTAATGTAGCTGATGAGAGTTTGCCTCATAACCTGTCTCCTGTTAACTCACAACACAGTCTCCTGCAGGTGGAACAGGATGAGCTCTGCTGTCTGTAGTGCTCCATTTATAGGAATACTGGTGTACCCATTACTTTCCAGATCGTAACACAGGTTTCCTGATGAGGAACCTGTATCTCAAGATACCAAAATTAGCAGAAATCTTCTTCCTCTTTGTAAATATGATTGTTTAGCAGTATTATCCACTAATGGATATGGGTAAATGAATTTGGGACCTCATTTGCAATTTTTATTTTATTCAGCAAACAGCAGGATGTAATTATACTATAAATCTGTGTTAACAGGTTAGCTTTGTTACACTTCATTTTCTCTATTGGATGAAATTATTGTGCCTTCTAATCTATAGTTTCTTTGTATGGCATATGACTTGTCAGGGTTAATGCTTAAGGGTATATTTGGACATATTGTTAACACACATTTATTCAGGAACATGTAACAACTTCTTTTAGTGTGCAGGCAGCCAGGCACCTCCTGAACTGTCACACAATTTGGATACATTTTTAAAGTAAATTATCTCCTCCACATCCACACAAAAATGCCAAATTCTCATCATCTCTCTTTCTCATGGCTACATTGGAGATCAAAAGTAGGAAGTAGAAGGCAGACTGTTAATGTGAGATTACTTGGTTGTCTTATCCCAGTCTGGGTAAAAGATGACAGCATCAGGTTCATGTTGTGACGTTGGAGTCTTAAAACCGTAAGCAATGCTGACTCTAGAGACTAGTGGAGAGGCTCAAAGAATTCCCAGCTTTGGGTTGCCTTAACTTAATTATTCTTCTTATGTTAGCATGGCTAGGGATTGATTAGTGCGTTGAACTCAAATAATAGGGTACACCTGATAATTAGATCCTTACAGCCTGGTCTTCTAATAAAATAAGGCTTATGCATTCTGTGCAGAGAGAGACCATAGGATCCTGTAGTCTTGAATCATAGCTTGCTGACTCTTGAACCTGTGAGATACCTCTATATGTCATAGTTGTAGTGAGCTGGGCAGTGGAGTGAGCTCAGTCCTTGCTCCCACAGCCTCAGCACAATGGAGAAGGCGTGCAAAGAAGTTTGTGGCTGCCACATCCCTGGCAGTGTTCAAGGCCAGGTTGAATGGGACTGTAAGCAACTTGGTCTAGTGCAAGGTGTCCCTGCCCATGGCAGGGGTGTTGGAACTACATGAGCTTTAAAGTCCCTTCCAACCAGATAAACTCTGCGATTCTATTAGGGAGGCAGAAAGCCCCAGCAAACCAGACCTCGTTAGTTCTACTGTCACTAACCTACCCGTAAATCGGTGCGTACCCCATGGACCAGACAAACAAACCTTTCCAGAGTTAACTCTTCAGTCTTTGCCACATTACCTGTCCTTTGATGGCACAATTATGCATTGCAGCAGGGAAATTTGGTGGAGGCAACTTGTAGGAACGCCATGTTCTCCTCTAGGCTTCTTTTTTCCCCACCTTTTTTTTCCCCCCACAGTTTAATTCAGTCATACTAATTACCCAAATTGCCTTGCAGTTTTTCTTGGAAAATCACAACCACAATTGCCGTGCTGTGCACACTTTTTGATCACTGTGCTCTGGAGCACGATTTGAAAGACAGATTACAGAGAGACTAAGCATTTTTTATGCTTACAGCTCAAAGTGGCACTAATAAATAACCATAAAATAGTAATCTTGCATGTATAATTTTTCATGGCAGACCCTTATGAAATCATTATGTAATTAATTCCTTTATCAGCCATGTGAAAGTACAGCTAAGGAAACTGGAGGATGAAATAAAAGACCAGCTAAAATTGTAACCAACCAGACCTTTTAGAGATACACACATGATTTCCTTTACTCTCACAGTTTCCATGCTGTTGTGCCATTATAGAGTTCTCCAAATTTGAAAGTGCATCCAAAAATAATGACATTGAATTCCAAGCACTGCAGAGGTTCTGTGGCAATTAGCAGTGGCAAAAAATATTAGCAAACAGGAAGGCATATAAGGAAGAATTTCTAATTTACAAACTAATATTCACTAAGAACTGTATTTTTCTCCATTTGCTGTGTCTCTATCCACCTTGCACAAACCTTTGCGTCAGTACCATCACACATCAAAATCAGAATTTACTGTACTTAATTTTAGCTATCTGAATCACAGCTAACCAGCCAAAGCATGCACTTCAGATCTCATCCTATAGTAAATGGGAAAAGAAGGTAAATCAATGGCATTCTGCTGCCATCTCTCTCTTCCCCACTATCTATTGAAGGAACATAGGCATTTGCATTACACCACCCAGAATCCATAAACCAGTGGGCACAATAACTGGACATGAGGGGGATATGACACACAGTGATATGTTTGGGGTTTTTAAATATGCATTTCAATATAGCAACCTAGGTACATATCAAACACCTGAAGTTTGGCCCAGGTATTACCTGGATTAGGTCTTTTTCATTTGTTTTGATCTCCCTAAAATTCGAAGCAACATCAGACTTGAAAGAGAATTGCTTTAATATGTTCTCTGTAGAACATACATGTTTATTTAGAGGTATAAATTTAGCTGGGGAAGACTACACAAGGTAATGAAATATGGTGCATGGCTCATGGCATCTTTTAATAACATTTCCTTTTTTTTATTTATTTTTTTTCCTTAGGCAGCTTTTAAAGTTCTGCAGTTTCCAGTGGAATTGCTTTGACAAAAATAATTTGAAGAAGTATTTTGCTTCTTAATGTGGTCATGAACTACCTAAATAGATGAAGAAAAATTACGCTCATCTATGGAGAGGCTTGGACGTAACTTGACCCTTGTTTTGGAGTAAGCAGAGCACCAAGGCGAAAAGTATGTAGAAATAGGAACAATTTTCAGTGGCAAGGGCATGATCATTGTGCTTTTCCATAGGATAAGCTCACAATCTAATACCAATATTTATTTATAGACTACTGTTTTTACATAGTTGTGCAGGCAACTTCCCCCACTCAACTGTGTAATAATGCAATGCCATATGTAATGTCAGCAAAAGGCAAGTAAAATTACTTCTTATAGATCTGGTTTTTGTATAATCTAGTAAGAGATGGAGCCTCTTCAACCCAAACCTCTGCAGTGTCGTATGATCAGTTGAGGGACCATAAATCAGTTTGGAAACCTCAAGAGCTGGACCAAAAGGAAATACTCATCTTCTGTTTCTCTCATTTGTAAACACTGATTTGTAACAGACTAAAAGAATGTAATTTATGGCTGTTTATGGCAATTTGCCATTGGATTCACTTATGAAATCAACTAAGGGCAGAACAGGGCCTTTAGATATGTCTTGGCTTGAAATCTGTGTCAGCTGGAAATGATATCTCCAGCACTCCTTTGAGAAGCCAGCAGTCCTTGCCATTCTCAGATTTAGGAATTACCCTGCTGGCATCCCTAGTGCTGTACTTGGCTTTTCCATCTTTTTTCCCAGATGTTACAGCCATCGTTGCCATTTGTGTCACTTTTCCCCCACCACTGCACTAGCCTGTTCTTATGTCAGTGGTAATATTTATCCATTATTCATATGACATTGAGGTTAGATTTTTTTCCTCCTTTTTCACTCTTTTGTAACATGCAGTTCACCTTCTAGTGCCCCCTTTGCTTATACCTTGCTGTTGATGCATGACCTAGATGGTTAGAAGAGTCATTTTTCTGCTGATACTTAATTCAAATCTACCCATGAGTGGTAGATAATTTTAATTGCTACCAGCAGGAAGCTGGGCATATTCCAACCCAGACACCTCTGTCAAGAAATGAGTGGTCATTTGTGACATACTGGAAAATAGAAGTAGCCAACGGCATTATCTGACTTGAAATGAGCTGACAGATTTTTACAGTTATGTCTGGAGTCAAACAACCTATGTTTGGAAAAATACACAGATTATTACGGGTGAGAAGGGAAAAAGCAAGGAAAGTCGCTATATCAAATAAAATGTAGCACGTGACCTACAAATCTCAGGTGCAAAGCGGACATAAAACCTACGTTTTGCCTGGTTTAGAGAAGTATGGTATTTTTAAACCTGAGTAACACTTTTTTTTGCATTGACACACTACTACATTAACATTACTGCATTAGTAGGCTTGTAAGAACTGACTTGGGAAAGACTTCATTGTCTTTCGCAGTCACACTTAGCTTTTTTAAAATAACCTGTTTCCAATAGAAGTATGTTCTATCAGTACAGTACAGTTCTATCAGATACAGTACAGTATCAGTACAGTATCTTTTGAGTACTATAATCAATGGACCTTTCAAATTTAGAGGTTAATTAGGATGAATAAAGATTATGGAATCTAGTCATAACTACGTCTTTACACACGTTCCTCATGGTTGTATACACACTAGTAAATAACAGAAAATGATTTCACTTCCAAAGAGCTCTTCACTGAACCTCAGGAGTCCAAAAGTGGTGGGGAAACTCATAAATGGAGGATCTAGTGAATTGCTTAAGGTCAGGCAGTAAAGTGGGATCAAAGAAAGGGCATTAGATAAACCTCATGGTTTAACAAATAAGCAAGTCAGACTCTCATATGAGAGCAAGCTTGTTTGAAATAATGTCTGTAAAACATATACACTGTAGTTTCTGTTGTTACAAGGAAGTGTTAAAGAAAGACCTACAGAAGACCTATCCCAGACAGACCAACATGCTATGAACAGGCTTATCATCTCACAGGTGCAGTATGCAGAAATAAGCGCTGGGCTAAGCCTTGTGGTGTTATTAAAGAGCCACTCTGGCAGATGTATACTAAGTAAATGAACCCAGGACTTGTGCACTTGCTGGTGAGTTAATGTTACAACAAACCCTGATGTAGTGCTAGTCTAGTAAAACAGCATAACTGCATTCATGCAGTGTTGTAGCCAAATAAATTATGTCCACTTCTCACGAGGGCTTTTAGCTTGGGTCCAACTCTAGTCTGAACAAGAGCTACATAGGCCCCTGTGCTAAGTATTTGCCACCTTCATATTTCCCTAACAAAACCATGTTTTTTCCTAGGCCACCAAGACAGGGTTAGCAGCTGAGCTTTGACAATATGTTGTACAAGCCAGCTATCCTGCCTCTGAAGCATCTGTCTTGAATACATGGGTGTTGTTATATCCTCAACCTGCTCCCCTGACAATTTTGAATGTTGACAGTTTCATAAAATCTTCCCTCCAACCAGTGTTGGTGTAAAACAGTAATAAAACCAAATCCAAACCCTGATTGTATTGCAGCCTAGAGTAATATTGAAGCAGGACCATATTTTCTACACTTAATAAAAATATACTTCCAGTAATCTTTTGTACACCTTAAACGGATAATATCCAGAAGTATACAGAATGTGGTATGTGTCAAAATCCTCCCAGAATGATATTTCTTCTTGTCAGAATGGCAAGAACATCAATACAGAGAAATCTTTAGAGCCAAGTGGGGCACTGTTTGCTCAGCTAAAAACCCACTTTCATGTCTCATAAGCACTCAGAGAAAAATATCCTATTGACATACCAAAGTTGATATGGGTTTCGAAAGGAAAATAGGGGTAGGAAGCTAGGGTGTTTGTCAGAGATATGTACAACGAAATCAAGATACTCTGCCTGCAGCTGACAAGGCAAAAGATTGTAGGTCAGCACTAATAGTATGTGATTTAGCTCTAAGAAGCCACTTGTCATATAGCTGCAGCCTGAACATTGCCTCTTAACGGCTCATTCTTTGCAACAGGCCCACTTTAGCCATGGTGATTTGAGCAGATGCTCATGCATCAGGTCTGTTAACTGAACTACTGACAAAGCCTCTAACCTTTCACTAGTAAATCACCCACTTAGCTGAGACAGAGTCAGGTTGCCATTAACAGGGTTTCATTTCCCATTTTGTTATTTACTAGTACAGCTGGAGGGGACTTTTTCATGCTGTTAAGTAGTAATCTTTGATAAAGTTAGCCGAGTTGGTTTGGCAAAGAAAAACGACTGCTGCCATTGCTTGCCCTGCTAGCCCCTTACATGCGCATACAACTGTCTCTCTGCTTAGCTGACCTTATACAACAACGCTGTATCTAGTCCCCCAGGGAACTATTTGTCCACAGCTATTCCCACATACTCATACTGTGAACTCCTGAATAAAAATGAGGAGGGCATTTTATGCTGCTTGCTTGATTACTAATTTCATTTTTGTTCTCAGCATGCCCCATCATTCATGAAGTAGGCATGTATTTGTAGAAACTTTCTAAAGAGATATGAATGGATTACTTACTTAATATTTTTCCTGGCATCTTTCCAGGACTCTGCCTTGTTTTAATCAAAATAGGTGGAACACATATTGCTCTTGCTCACACCGCACTAAATCACTTTAATAAACTCACTATAGAATTCAGTCAAATGTTGCAAAACTTGGTACTGACAATCTGTCAACACTCAAGGCATTTTTGCTCAACAGGATGTGTTACAAAGCACTCTGCCCATTTAGTTTTATTTCTGAATTCCTGAAGAAAAAAAAATCCCCTTGTTGTTCTCCTGAGAATCCTCACATATGTCAGTCTAATTATAAAAAAGTTTATGCATTATCAAGTGTATGTTGTCCCTGTTTTCTCAAGGATCAGTACAGTACAAATACATTCTGCTCATTTACAGTACCGCTTTTTCTCTTAGGACAAAAGTCTACTTCTCAGACACGAAAGGAGAAATTCTCTTCTGAAATAAAAATGTGTTGAATGAGAAAGATATTTTGGGAAGGGCAACTCTTCCCCTCCAGTGATAAATAAAAAACCTTGTTGTCAGCTAACGGATTCCTGACTGAAGCTGTGGAAGCAATAGGATAAATTAGTACGAACACAGAGACAGTGACTGCTGAGTTCCCTCTGTCATGCTGACATCATCTTTTCAATCATTTTCAGTGCTTGTTTATTCTAACAAATTCATTGCCACTCATATTTTTAAAAAACTGTGAGTTTTTTTCCATGAATGCTCACTGCGAGATTAGTGTCCCCTTTTAACTACAGTTCAATAAACTGGGAAGAGAACTACTGAGATCTGGATGTGAGCCTCGGGGAGAAACAATTATACCGCGGTAGTCTCTTGTCTTGCTGTATGCAATTGATCAACACAACTCCAATCATGCCTACTGGGCTGCATGCAGAAAGTGTACAGGATCATCTGAGTAAGACATCATTTGAGAAATAACAATCTTTTCACAGATGTTAAGTGAAAAGAAAAAGATGTCAAATTTGCCAGATAACTGCAAGGTGTGAAATACTCAATCAGCTTAACTTAATTTGTATACGCAATATATAAACTGTTGCTGTTGTTCAAGCTGCAAGTGGACCCTGGAACCCAGGCAGACTCCCACAATTGATGGGACTATACATGGGGATATAACTTGTAGGATAAGATTCTTTTTGTTTGCTATTTTCCAGCATCCTCAATATCAGCATGATGACTAGCAAGATCTTAGAAGAATAAATTCTAAATTATCATAGAAGTCTTAAATTGTTAGTCCATTCACATGCCTGTTCTTTAAGAAGTCTACTGAAATGTATATTATTGCATATTTCTCCAAACCAGGAATATTCACTTCCTCACGACCTCCTCTAATAACAACAGCCTACCCTGCAAATTACTTCAAATATTTTTTCTTTGGAGGCTACACAGTGCAAACACCCCAAAACCCCGTTTTTCTTGTTGATGCAGACTTGCACAGTTTAGCAGCTCTTATAAGATCTAATTATGCTCATTAAAACTACTTGACAACCTTAATAAGGGGGCATCGACTAGACCTCCATGGTTACACCTGATGTTGCAAAAACCCAGGGTCCAAGGTATGTATCCAGGGTATGTGAGGGATAAATGCCTGAAGGAGGCCACTGGTCTGTCTAGTGAAACGGCTGTGGAAAATGCTGTGTTTGCAGAAGACAAAGCAAGGTCCATTTATTTATCTTTTAAAGTCAGTGGGAGTCTTGAATCTAAAATCTCCAGCAGCGTGGAAAATGTGACTTGCATAGAGACAGTTGCCATATGGTTACTTCTATATTTACCTGCTGTTGCAGGATGCTGTGGCTGCCCTTTCAGCTGTGCATTTGGGCATCTTTCCCACGGATGCAAGGGCAAGGGCTGAGGCCACTCTGGATGCCATGTTCACGTGTGGCTATAGGACACAGCTGGTACAGCTCAGACCATGGTTATATCCTCAGCATTCACAGTTATGCCTGTGGGCCTTTCTCTTTAGGATTTCCCCTGTGTTAGGTCCCCACGCTTCCAGCCCACAATGCAGTGGTGGCAGAATGGATGCTGCCCTCCAGCCCAGGGTCTGGTATTGCTGTTTGGTTTCCCACAGCTCACTCCCACTGCCTCTGTCTAACCCCCAAGCTGCAGGATGCTCAAGGGACACAGTTAAAACATGACAACTGGAGTGCTCTTTTGGGCATTACTCGTAAGGCTCAGGACTTTTCTTCAAAAGTTCTTGGAAAATTTCTTAAGTGAGCTATTTTGACTAAGTTTGCTTCACCCTAAAGTAAATCCAAGCCTCAGATTTCCCTGTGAAAGCATACCCACCTCATTTTCTCTCCTCCTCAGAGCTGACTCGGTGTCTTTCCAGGTTTATATTTCACCTAACTCACATATGGCTTCATTTTCCTGTGTCTGGGAATTTGCCACTCCCAAGCCATCGCACCCTGCTGAAAGGCTTTTCAAGAACAATTTTTGTAGGCTTCGGATTGTCCAATGCCTTTTTATTCAACCATTAAGGTTTTACAATTGATTTTTAACCCCGACTTTGTTAAAGAATTGTCAGTTTGCATCCACTAAGAAAGTTCATTGGTTTGTGGTTTTCTGTTTATTGATTTGTAGAATCAGCCAAATTCCTAGATCTGCCAAATCGTCACAGAGGTAGAACTGTGGGAATGATGTCAGGCACTTGGGGCTTTCTTAAGGAGCAGATTTTAATCTTTTGAAGTATTAAGAAGATCTAAGAAAGCTCAGAGCAAAGAAAGTGCCCTCCTTAATTCTGATGGGGCATGTGAGGTATTTGGCTACTGACTAACCACTACTTTCATAAGCAAGTTTAAGAGACAGCTTAAGCAGTGAATCAACGTTTTGAACACTCAAGTGGTTTTCTGCTTCATTGTCAGTCTGTTCTCTGCTAAAGACAACACTGCTCAGAGGTTTTAATGTATGTGCAACAAATTACATTACATTAAACAAAAAGATGATTTAAGCAATGACAAAGACTTAAAAAATAATCACAAGAGAGCTGTTCATTTAAGTTAAGTTTGCTCATGTTTTGGGTTTGGTTTCTTTGTTTCCAATAGCATGTAACATGGCTCAGATGCAAGACTCTAAGCTCCATTTTGGATCTGCCTTTCAGACTCTTTCAGACATAAAGGGAACTGATTACAGTAGAGGACACTGGAGAGACTAGAAAAAAGATCAATACATTTATTCCTCTAAGAGTGTTTAGCCATTAAACCAAAGCAGGAATTTCCCGAGAGCTAATAAAGGCTTTCTGGTTTTACCCAAGAATTCTTCTTTTTCCTGTTTCCTCCTTGCTCACTGGCACAAAGCTTTTTCATCATCGTGTTCTGGACTCTTAATACTAAAGGCACAATTTGGCTTCCCCTTTAGCTATAGTCAAGGTATCGCTTCATTTCTGGCAGGCCTTGGTTTTTTCCAGACAGAAGAAGTCTTATTTTTTAGTGGTCTAAACTGCAAACACAACTTACTAATCATAAGAAGCAGCACAGGCCACCCAGTAGCTAAATCTACTTTTATGTCCAAATATGTCCAAATACTTAAATATAGAGCTTGACTACTGAGTAGCCTTACTGTCACTAGCAAAGGCTACCAACTGTTCTCCAATTAAAATTGGAGTTTCTGATGACTTGTCATGCTTGGAGACATGCAGATCTCACTCAAAGAGTTAGTTACAAAATCAGGGTATCTAGAGCAACAATTGTTTAACAGATTTCCTTGGATTTTTTAGGCCATGTCCAAGTCAGAGAATCAGAAATAACCGTGGTTCCTCCCCACTTATTTGGATGCTTAATCTGGATATCCCTATCATGGTATATACATGCCAAATAAAGCCCTCTAAAATATTTAATTCAAATCCAGACATTTCTGTTATGGCTAGTAGCCCAGTTGTGATAACATTATGTTTAGCCATGATTAGACACTGATTGAAGCATTCTAACGCCTTCTTTTTACAATAAAATCATGAACCAAGTGACTTGAGAGGAGTTTTCAGAGGGGAAATTGCACTGGGAATATCTGTTATTACTGAAAATGCAATGAGGAAGTCTAGCAAGAACGCACTCTCTCAGCTCTGAGGCTACAGCAGGCTCATTAAAAGTTTAAAAAACTGTAGCATTTAATGACGCTTTGAAACGTACATTTACTCTTCAGTTGAAGTATGGTCATGGAAATAGTTATGTATTTTTGTCAGGCAGTCTACTGCATACTGCTGTTTCCCTATTTTGGATAGGAAACCTTTTACAATATTGCTCTATTTTTGATGAGTTGTGTTCACGGAAAAATTATGTCTCTAGCATTCTGTATCCCTGGCACACTAATTCTTCCATTTTTTGTTTATCCCAATGCTATTTATTCTACCAAATTAAGGATGATTAAGGCAATGCATTTTGAAAGAAATGCTCCCCTTTGTACACTATTGTTATATTTCTACATATCTCTGTAGGGATCTAGTGGCATAGGAGTTCAAGCAAATTGCTTCAAATCCAGAAACTCGAAGTCTGAGGTTTGGGGTAAATGCTGATGGCTCCTTGCAGTCAACCCAGGTGAAGAGAGGTCATCTATGCATTTGGACTGGAAAACTATAGGTGGCCAAACATGGTGCCATGCATACTACTTAGCAGTGTCTAAGATGAGTTGGACTCTTGTCTTTGAAAAGGTCTCATTAAATCAGGTCCTGTGAAGAAGGCTGACTGTTGGGCTCTCATCGTCAAAGGCACTGTAGAAGCCCTGACATCCTGCCAGTCAGCAGGAGGCTGATCCCTCTGAACCAGGCATTCACACTTTGTGGAGACTAGGACCTGAGACTGGTGGTCCTGGTCCTGGTCCCAAGAGTAGATATCTGGCTGAGATGCACATGTGCCTGTAGATGTATGTAGTCTCAGAGCACCAGGAAATGAGAGAAGATGCTGAGAAAAAGCAAATACTTGTCTCTGTAAAAGAACTACAGGAGAACAGGGACCAGTCATGGGTATTGCAGTATTTGGAGTAGGTTTCCGTTTCTCAGTTAAGCCTCATCTTTACCACAGCTGAAGAGACAGAAGTGACAAGAGAAAATCATAGTCCACTGGTTGTATTGATGAGATCTTCATTGCCTATAACAGTGTTGGTCCCTGACTCACACTTGAGTTCCTGTCTGGAACTGTCACCCTCAAGGCTCAGACTAACCAGAGGCAACTTGGAAAATCTTGACCAAAGCAGAGTCAATATGTTTCAAGAGTGTAAAATATTTCATGCAGAACCTGTTCAGAAGTTACATGTTTAAAAAGCATCACTGCTGGGCTGGCAAGACCAGGCTATCAGCTCACTAGAAATATTCTAAAGGATGAGTTGAGAGAAGATGGCTTAAGGTTGCAGGCTGCTGGAAGTAGTCATCCTGCAAAATTCACCACTGCAGCTGTTGTTTTTAAGAAGTTGAGTACTGTTTTTTCTAATAATTACACAGTCAGGTGTGCTAAGACAAAACTAATCAAATCTCATGCTTCACAAAAGCAACTTTTTGCTGCTGGAATCGAGAACTAATTTTTTTTGAATCACAAAATAGGTCTGTATAGTTGGTCAAGTGAATAATAGATGCTTTTATCTTCTTTTAGATTGTATTCACACACACTGAGGCAGGTTATGACAGCCCCCAGTAGTGAAGGATGTTGATACCTGCATTCTGGCACATGAATAACAAAGGCAGTTAAATCAAAATCATCATTTTCCCACGACATCCCACAAAACTAAGTTTCTTAGGTGTGTGTTTGCTCACCAATATTAAATTGTTTAATCTCTATCAGAGTCAAAGGTTGATTAGTACCAATAAGAATAATAAGATGGTTTTAGCATCGACATTGTGAAATGAAAAGATCATTGGAATGATGAGTGTCCTAAGACAATGTTTTGGTATTAAGTGCATACTGCTGTCCTCATTATGTAATTCATGTTAAACTGAGATATAAGTGAGCTAACAATGCCTAATTTTACAACATATCTAGACCTTTTCCTTCAAGACCAACTTTTGTTAAAAACTCCTATGAATATGGTATGAAATTCCAGTTTCTTTTATACCAAGTATATGAAGTCATAAGCTTGAAATGCAAAGACTTATCATGGACTGGAAATCTGAAAAAAAAAAAAGTAATAAACAAAGAGTAGGAGAAAACTAACTGAGGTTATTGAAGAACTCCAATGAAATAGGATTGTCTGTGAAATAAAGACAGCCATTTAAAAAGAAATAATTCTGAACACTTTAAAATTGCATATTTATAAAATCCACATTCAACTAAAGTGTTCAGTATTAGTTTAGTGTCTTCAACAATAATGCTAAATTTCAAAATAAGACAATTTATTTTAACCAGAAACATCTTCAGAAAGGTGCTGAAAATAAAAAATGGTGTGTTGGTTTCTCTGGTGAAAATATGAAACACTTTTTTTAAATTTAAAACTTTGGCAAGGAAGAAGTTGAGAGGGGTAGATCCCTTAAGAGGATGCTTTGAATTAGGCTTAAAGGGCAGCAAAGAACGATTGATTGATTGATTGATTGATCGATTGATTGATATTTTTTTTTTTTTAACAAATAATTGAGCAAGATAAAGGAATGGGAAGGAGTAAAGTCATGAATCATGAGTAAAGTCATGAATCAGTAACATGTTTTCATCTTGAACACTGCATTTGATTCCAGTCAACCTAAACCTAGAAGCATACAGCAGAAACTCAGGGGCTCAGAGATGAATGATGACTGTGACCACAGAGGCAAGAAAAACTCCAAAGAACGGGACCATTACATCAGAGGAAAGAGAGGGAATAGTCAGGGAAAAGACAACCTTAGAGAAGGCTACACATAGAATCAAAGAATAGTCAAGGTTGGAAAGGACCTTAAGATCATCCAGTTCCAACCCCCCTGCCATAAGCAGGAACACCTCACACTAAACCATGCCA
>JBCJKH010058452.1:28196-38252 GCA_039877255.1 Loriculus beryllinus
GATTTAGGTCCCCTTAATCCACTTGTTTTATAGGCCATAATGAATAATTTAAAACATGAAAGAAATTTTTGGAATGAACATAATTGCCAACATATTCTTACATGAAATGTGAACAATGTGTTAATCCTAAAATCTTATTCAAAAGTGAAACCCTAGTGCACTTGTTCAGTTAAAAATAAATATTGCAGTACCATCAGCAAATCCTTGCTTCATTCTTTGTACATAGTGGCTTGAATGTTCTTGGTCTGCATTTTACCAAGGGTAGTCAATAATGTATATTCTGCCAACAGAGCAACTTCTTCCCACAACATGTTCAGCGTATTATTAACAAATGATGTGACCACACATGCATGCATGAACAGTTTTAACATTGTCCAGTGCCCTAGTGAATCATTTCAATGGATCCAATTCTCATCTACTGTAAATTGGTATAGTCTCACAAAAACCCATGATGCAAGTGTGTAAGATGGTGTCAATAAAACAATTCTGTATGCAGAGATAGTGAAATGCACTTTATATTGCAGAAATACATGTGCCCAGGAAAACATAAGCATTATCAAACATGCAGAGAAACATACAGTTGTTTAATTTGTGAACTGTTGAGGCTTTAATAACAAACAGTATATTTTCTTCATAATTCAAGTTTTATTGCTACTCTTTTGAACTCCAGACAGCCATAATTTCCTTTTGTCTATCAGCTAAGAGGATTTTCACCTCAGTTTGGTATTTTGCAAGGAGTAAAAGAAAGAATGACTCAGATAATTGTATTTGAAGCTGCTGGGTAAGGCTATTTTTACTCCCTAGAGGTAGTGTTTTTTATGCCAAGCTTGAAGTTTTGAACTACGAAATAAAAAGTGTGCTAAATACTGATTTTATTAGGCCTTTAAGCATTTCACTTTGAAATAATGGGAGGAAAGATCATAATACTTTTATATGTGTAATAAATCAGTTCTAGAAAGGGAGATGCAATGCAATTATTTAATATTAGTAGTTCTCTTGGCTTTCTTGGAACTTGTCTCTATGGGAATTGTTTGTGTTGCTGCCATCCTATACACTGTCAGATTGCAAAAGTTCATATCACCCCCATCAACACAATTTTAGAAAAGTCAGCAGACTGCAGAGGCAGAGCCAAGGAACTGAGAGTCTCTTTCTTTCTATCAGACACATATTCCCACCTTATGACAACTGTTCTACATTCCATGAACAAAGATAGCCTATTCATCTGCACACCCCAACAGGAGCAGCATAAAGAATGGGTAACATAAAAGAAGGTGAGAGCTCCCTAAATGTTTTTTAAGCTGGCATTTAGAGATGAGCAAGGCTCCTGGCCAGTTCTTACTTAACTAAGCTAGTTTGTGCATGCCTATTATGTACTGAAGATTAGGAAGAGCCCTTTCAGTTCACAGAGGTATTAGAGAATAAAAGGCTGAAAAGGGAAGCAGTTGCAGCAACAAGCATCAGAGCCTGGAACTGATGAGTATTGAAGGACTCTTACAATGCTGGGTATATCTCCTGTTACAGAAGGGGTGAAGCAAACGGATGGCTCCCACCATTCAAATATCCCATGCTCCACACCTCTGAGCCAGCACAGCATTTTTCCTCAACAGCTCTCCTCCCTACTCACTTTCATAAGCTTCTTTGAAGCCTGACAGTCTCACCGGTAGAGCTAATTATCCCAGTGAAGCAAAACACCTGCACAGTGTGTCAGTTCAGTGTGTCTTTACAGTGACGAAAACTAAATTCTTCAGCTGGAGATGGCTATGCAGAAAATATATACCCTTTGCAATAGCTACATTTAGACCTGTGTGTTTGTTCACATATGGCCATCCATGGACACCCACGTACAATTCATTTCTACCAAAGGTCAATTGTAGCCCTTATTTTGACTGTATTTGTATTGACGGTGTCTCTGCTAATGTGATTCTTTCAAAACACGTCACTGCATTTTTTGGGGTAGTTTATAAGCTTCATTCTATATGAAATTCTAGCACTGCTGTGACTACTAAGCTGCCCACCATCCTTGCAGGTGCAGAGGTAATTGTGACTCCTCTGGCCCACCCTTCTTTCTTATTTGTTAAGGAGAAGAACATATAATTTCAAAAGGTCTACTCAGAAACTTAGCTTCTGTCCAGTGTTAGCTCCAAGTTATCTACAAGCAGGTTAACTCTTTGAATTGTATCAGCCAAGATGTAAAACACCACTTGAAAAACACAGAACAACATGGTGCTGCTCAACCACATGCTGGCATAACTTCACCTTGAACTCAGCCCCCGAACAGCCAGCCAAGTTCAGACTAGACTGCAAACAACATATCTGGGAGTAGAGTGGGAAAGATCCTGGGGAAAAATAAGATTTGTGTAAGAGTATGATTGCATTCTGTACTTGATCAAACACAGCAATAGACTTTAAGAATACATCTAATTAAATGGGGTTTTTTTCTCCCACTGTTGAGATAAGAGCTTTTAAGGGAGTTCAGGTGTAGAATGAAATAGTCCTATTCTTTTGTGCACTTCTAACCTTCCCTGTTCTTGGATGCCCCTCAGGGGAGCAGCAGTTTCTTATATTCTGCCTTTGACCATTTTGAGCCAGTGTCCCCTACCTGAAAGACTTAATTCCATTTGCTTCCAACCATTAGTCTGTTTCTCTTGTGCTTTAAAAGTAGTTAATAGGGAAATTCCTACAACTCTTGCTGCTAAAACTGCTGTAGTAATAATACTAATAAGATGTAAGACAGCCAAATAATGCATCAGAGACTCATGAAGCTGTCCTCTAAAAATATTGGAATACAATATGTAGAAAGTATTATACATCAAATTGATTTTTCATAGAAAAGCTTAGTGAATCAATCCCCTACTCATAAATAAGATGGAATAAAAGAGTTGGAACTGCTCCTAGAAAGTCCAGAATTTTTCTTGAGTAGGTAATTAGTGTTGCTTTCTAAAATGCATCTGTTGGGTAGGTTCAGCTGTAGCTGTTGAAAGATGCACCCTCAGACGACCACGCAGGAGCCATTCATTTGTGATGGTCTGGTTATGTCTATCCTTGGGCATGCTCAGTAGTTCCCAAGAGTCCTTCAGCCTTCCAGATTGATCTGGAGGTCACAACTACAGAAAAAAATTAATGTCTCATATACTTTCTTGGTGATATCACCTAGTTGAAGGGAAACATGAAGAAGAAGAATCAAATTCCACAGCTTATAGCCTGCAACTAATGACATAACTAACCAGAATAAATGCACAGATACTTTTAACATTAATTTCCTCTTGTTATTTTTTTATAATTGCTGTAATAACTTGTTTTAAGAAAGTTACATGAAGTTGTACTTACTACGGTTACAGCTGTAGAAGAACCCATCTAGACACACTTCGCAATTATAATTTCTGCCCAAAGGCAGGCTAAAGTAGAAAAATCTGCTATTTTACTCCAGTGCATTAAAGACTCTGCCATATAAGATCCCACAACTATTAAAGAAAGACTAAAGAAGTCTAACTAATTGCACAACAGTGACAGTGGGTTTAGATGGATGTTCCAGCAGCAGAAACGATTTTTAAAGGTCAGAATTCAGAGTCATTGATCTGATTCTAAGGGAACACTTCAAGCTGGTATATCCTTCTATAAAGAAACAGAAAAGGACAGATGCAAAAGTGGATAAAGGGGGTAAAGCTAAATTGTATTTCTTCCTATTTCAGTTGGGATTAAGATTTCCTCTTGTAATTCAGTGGCTGTTAGCACTCACCATTTTCTATTTATTTTACGTTTTTCATGCCTGTGTCCAATTCAGGAGATGGCACATTTTAATCAGTTACAATCATTCCCACTTTTTGGAGATGCCATGAATTCATCTGTAACACCGGCTTCTTTGAGCTTAAGTATTTCCCATGAGTTTCAGGTCTAGGGGTTAACTAATCCTTGAAGTTCATATTCTATATTTCTTCATCCTTATAAGCTTACAAAGTCTGTACTGTGGAAAACACTTCTGAGAAACATGCGGCAATAGCTACAGTAAGGAGGGGAAAAATCCAGGCTGGTAGAACTAATATCTTTCAGTATTCAGAAACCCTAGTGTAGAAAAGTTTCCATATATGTCCTCTAATATTTATCAGGAAAGACTATATGATGGTGCTTAGAGCAGGTAAACAGCCAACAAAGGGTTTTAATATTTAACTGTTAGCACTCTCAGATAAGATTCAGATCTTAGATGGCATACAACCTCTGATTCTCCCTAGATGGACTGTATACCACAGCCCATATTCCAATGTCCTATTGAAGTCTTCTAGAATAACAGGTTTAATCTTTTCTCTGGAAACTCTTATTTCCTCCTGAACTTTCCACTTTCTCCATTCAGACCAATGTTGTTTCCCTTCTTTATGCACCAAAATGTCTCATGTCTCTTTGTTAGATTAAAAGGCATCTCTTGCACTTAATTACAGCTCTTTCTACTCTCACTCCTTCTTGGTATATATTTGGCACATTTCAGTGAGGAATCTGCCTTTCACTGTACCCACAACCTATGCCAATCCGTACATTAAAACCTTACATAAAACAAATATACAAAGTAGGAGCACAGGAATTTGGGGTCAAAGGGATCTTTGGAGGTCTAGTCCAATACTGCCTTCAATGCTGCATCACATGTGCCTTAGATGATTGTGCTTTGTGCAATGAGGGCTCTTGACCTTTACCAGACAACTTGAAGTAAATACTTTAATAAGAATTTGAGGAAAACCGACCCACAACACTTGCCTCTTAGGCTTAACATATTTTGAAGTTTTGCACTCAGTTTCACAAGCATCAAAAGCTTTGATGGAAATAAATGGGCTGTATACCATCAGAAAGTACTGGAAAGTTGGGTTTTTTTCCAGTAAGACTTTTTATCTAGCAGTATCTGATGCATTACAGTGTTGTTGATAAAATGACATTTTAGCCTTGTTGTAGGCATGGGTAGGCATAAATTGAAAAGAAATGAAGAAGACCTCTGCATTTCCTATTATCTTACTTTCGATATCCAGCAGGAGCGATCTCCAGGAAAACAAATAACCACAAAATCAGTCTTTGGAATGGGTGTAAACAGAAGTATTTTCTTTGAAAACATTGAAATGCTTATTGCTCAGCAGCAGCAAATTAGGTACTATATGCCTAAGTATAACTTATTTTGTTTATACCTGGAAAGATTCAATTTGTTTGAAGGGTATTGCAGATTACTTTATATTCCTGAGTTCGGTATGAGTCAGAGGAAGACTTTAGGTATATCATGCCTTATAGCCATGGAATTTTAAAGCTATTGGTTTCATCAGGATTATTTCTCAGACTGTGTTTGCATCACCCTTGGAGATTGCAAAGCATTAGAAAAAGCAATGTCTAGCAAAACCACTTCACATTTTCCCTAAGGTTTGGGAGGGCAAGGAGAAACTGATGTAACTACAAGATGACTCAGGATAGCTGCTACTGCCTGCCACTGCTGGCTGATGTTACCTTCACAGCAGGAACAAATGTTAGCACCTTCAACAAGATCTTGGTCTCCATTCCTAAAGTACAGTGAAGCTGCTGTAGCCTCCATGGAATGCAAAGAGGAGACAGGATGAAAACACTTTCAAAAAAGGTCAGAGAATAAGTACAGAGCCCTACAAAACACTGGCAGGAGACAACAATTTCTTAATTTACCCTAAAAATTTACATTTCCTTCATCTTTTTGAAATAAATCCTCTTCTATTAGAACTGTGAATTGATGAAAAATCTACCATGTTCTAAATCGGAAAGCTCCTGTATTACTCAACGGCTTCTGGTAGGATATATGATGGATAAGATAAGCTTTTGGAATGCATTTTCAATGCAACAATAACTTAATGTGCTCTGTAAGAAATTGTTTAAATACAGGTGATGGAAATGGTATCCTTTGGTATCTCATCACTAGTATACCTCTTAACTACATCGATACTTTATATTTGCTGCAAATGAACATATAACCTCACTGGAAATGAAAGTGAAGTCTATGTATTACTATTATTTATTCATTAGTCTTCTGTGGATTTATACACACAGATGGCAGATACTTTACACAGTAAGACAAATGTCTGTCAGAAGACTTTAGTATCTAAATAAGTAGCAAACAGAGAGAAAGGCAGCAATATTATATTCCTGGTTTCTACTTCATACTATGCATAATAGGTTTGTATATTTTATTGCAAACCTAAAGCATAATAGGCTGGTACATGACACCAGGGTGCTAAAATGAAAATACAGCTTAATTATATATAAGGTTTCAAACAATTTGTTAAGGTGGACTAGCACAGACTGACACAGCAGTCACAGCAGCTCTGAAGTAGTGTTATACTGTCAACAAGGGCTAACAATTTATTCCAGCATCTCTGTGCTTTTCTGTTCATTTCTGAAGGTTCTCCCACCAGTTATAACTCCTATCATATTTGTATCATATGCTGTCTACAGGTAAACATGTGGGATATTCAGAAAATACCTCTTGCGGTCCCTCATGAAAATTTAAATCAAGCTAACCCTTTCCTCACATAATAATTCAAAGCCTTTTTAAGCAAAGGTTTTGAAGTCTGACATGATGTATAAAACATGACAAAGTTGGATGGGGGGTTTCTGCTTAGGACAGAGGTTGGGTCTTAATTTAGTTTTAAAATGCTGGGTTTGCTTTTGCTTTAGCTTCTGTTTTCTTCCTGCAGTGAGGCTACAATGATAGAGATACCAGTATCATAGTGTTGGTATGCACGTAAGGAGCGGCTTGAGTTAGTACTGCCAGCAGGAAAGGAAGTCACAGAAACCTGTGCCCTAAGCTTAATTTGTTCCTTGCACCTCCATAATGAATTTCACCTTATTTGCTTTTTCAGAAGACAGATGCTTGGCTATGGAACTTGCTTACCTGCACCCAGCAGTTACAGCTACATTGCAGAATTACACCTTAAACCTGATAAATGTATGCATTTTATAAAGAACTGTAGGGCTGGAAAATGAGCCAGTCCTTAGTTACGTTATGTAGAGAGGGAGGGGGAATGAATCCTTTTCTCTGCTTTAAGTTACTGCTGGAAGAACCCATTTTCTTTGAGAAAAGTGACAACTGAACTTTTTCTGCATAGGAGAGGTTTCTAAAGTGACTATTTAGCACTTGATACAGAATTATTTCCAGTCCTTTAAGTGCTCTGTTAAAAGGTCTTTAGATAAACTTCCTGAAGAACTTTAGTAAGAGTTCAACAATTCACTTCCATAACAATTATTCTAAAATGCTGTAGAGTATAAAATGCAATTTCCTTTCTGTGGGAAGAAAATTCAGTTGTATAAAATACCTTATAGAGGGTGCACTAATGTAATCTTAGAAAATGTTATACAAAAAATTACTGCAGAATTATAATTTCCCATTCTATCTTACAGGCTTTCTGTTTCCAGAACTGCTATATTTTATAATGTTAGCTTCAAACACAGTGGAATGCATGCAGAATGGGAAAGTGATTTGCTTAGGCTAAAGGAATGAAAACATTTCTAGATCAGTTGGTAACATCTGCCACTAATAGAGAATTAGGAAGCTAATTTCCTCAAGGACAGATTACTTCCTAATTGTCCATTTTAAAGGTTCTTCTTTATGGTTGGCATTTATGCTGTGGTAGTTCTTATAGAGTGAACCAGTACTGCATGCTGAGTGGCCACACGAGCATTACCAAGTGGCAAAAATAACAAATAAACAAAGTAACAGCGTATGGTTTGACAAGGAAAAATGTTCAGATCTATGGTATAATTTCCATCACAATTATTTTTGCTGTAAAGTATGAATGGATCCAGATAAATGACTGTTAGTAAGCACTGGCATTCTCTATAGCTTTTCATTAACCGCTATATGAGAGCCCCGGTCACATGAGCTTTTAAGAGCTTCCCGCTTGCCCTAGTGCCTCAAATAATGTGTGAATTATTTTGGAATAAAATATCACTTTTTCCTTTTTAGGTCAAATTTCCCAGAAAGAGAGGGAATATCCACTCTCCATCATATGAATATCTCATTAATAAATGTCATATCAGAATTCCCTTTCCTCTACTACACCTCCATACAGAAAAATCCATTAGAGGGAAAATTTTGAGTCATTCTATTGAAATAAATGCTTCTTTTCTCTCACTGTTATTTACTATCTTTTTCTGATTCAAGAGCAAACAATGGAACAAACATAATAATCTAGACCAGCTAATTATATAATCACGAATAACTATAAAAAGTAACAAACAAGAAGCATAAGAGTAAAGGGTTATGTACATGTTGGTGCATTAGGCCAAAAAAAGGTATTTTCCACTATGCCAGCCAGCAATACTGCAAGTGTCTCTTCAGGCTGATCATATTAAACTGAACATGTAAAATTTCTCTACATAGCCTACGACTGGAGAGTGTAAGAACTACAAATACGAAGTTTAACCTCCAAAATGTTCTGAAAGTGTATTGAGAATGGACAGCCTACATAAAAAGGAATGATCAAAAGAGAAAGTGTGTTGTTTAGTTTTCTGTAGAGGGGTATCTAAGAAGAGAGGGTGAATGTTAGGAAACAAGAGAATGGTTCTTTGTTGCCATTACTAAATATCCTGGGTAATTTTTACTTTGCCTCATGAAACATTGCTGTAGCTCTGGGCTTTTTCTTTGTAGTGGCTGTGCTATTTTGAATTCCTGATGTCTTTCTTCTACTCGGGCCTTGCGGGAGTTTTATTATAAAGGGAGATGCACAGGAAAGATTCAAAGTGGGAAATACTGACACTCCCAGAAAAAGCAGTGAGTACAGGCCTAAGAAACATACCTTTTTCAGCGTATCATGCATCAATCCTTTTTTATTTATGATGATGTGCTATGATGCCCAGCATGTTAGGCTGACTTGCAATGGGTTTGTCACTCTTACACAGCTCTGAGTATTCAGATTTCCATTTAGTACCTTTGTAACTTTAAACCAGTGTTTTACTTTGCCTGCTTCAGTGTGTTGTCAGTGTTGTGCTGAATCAATACCTTGGGTGCATGCCTAGAAGAGTTTGGGGGTGGTTTTTCTGTACGGTTTGTTTGGTTTTTCTAGTTTCTTTCTGGTCTTCTGACTGAATTGCCCACAATGTAGTGTTGAGAGACCTTCACAGGTTAGGTGTTTCTCAGAAGCTCCTGCACAGCTCATTGATTGCTCATTCTTCGTGATCTCTGTCTGATGCTTCTTGGGTTTATGTCTTTTTTTTTAAAGGATGCATTAACTCCTTCTGAGAATTTGCTTTCTGATATCAAGTTTTCATTGTCCAAGCTCAGCTGTCAGGCTGGCATGTAAAAGCTTTCCAACAGTTCTTTTCTTCCTTTCTTCAGATAGCTTAATTTCAATTATATAATTCTCCCTAACTGTATATAGGTGTAGTACATTAGAATATTGTTGTAGAATCTGACTTTCCATTCACTCCATTTTGCTTGCGGCGCTCAAAATTCTTTTAATGTACTTATTCTGTATGCAAAACTGCATGTGGTGAACAAATTGCAGTCATTGTATCACAAGTTTCAGGAAGGACTATGCAAAATTGCTTTCCTCCCCCTGATATCTGAAAGGATTTGATTTCCACTCAGAATATTTAACCTTCCTAAGCCATGACTGCATGTTTTACATAATGATTATAATTCTGTAATGTTATTTTTGTGTAGACATTATACACACCACATGTTCTAATAAAAACCACTGAGTGTAGCTGAATATCTGCACCACCTAATTTTCCTGCTTTTGTAGGAACAATGCTTGCACTGTTTTACTACATTTTTTGTTTGTGTTATGGTTTAATGTCTTTGACATGAAACATGTATTCTGTTATTTTCCATTAGAAGCTTTACATCCCCCACTTCTTTTTCCATTGGCTATTTCCTCAGTCCTCTTATCCTTTACTGTTCAGGGTTAAATTCAGCTAATTTGATAAACTGAAACTGGAAGACCACAGACTATCCTTTTTTTTTTGGGGGGGGGAGGGGGGGTGGGGGTGCAAATGCTTTTCTTTGTACCTCTCCTAAGCCTGTTGGTTTAAAGGGACTTACAACTAGATAACGGCAAAAGACAAAAG
>JBCJKH010058457.1:8470-22682 GCA_039877255.1 Loriculus beryllinus
AGTTCAAATGTTCGTGCTCAAGACTGCTGCTCAGCCGAGAAACCCAAAATGGATTCAAATGGACTTGTAGAGAACATTTTGGGGCTCTCTTTGTCTGGGCTGGAGCTTGTCACTTCCCATCCTGCCGCCCCCCCCCCCCCCCAGTAAGCACGAGAAAACAGCACTGAAAACAGCATGCAAAAATGAGGCTTGGAAATTGTAATGAAACCAGATGTTGAGAAATGCCATTATCCAGCTACAGAAAATCACATCAATGTTTCTAAGTGATGGGCCCAGGTTGGGTGATGCATGGGATGCATTCACATTTAACAGAGAGGCTTCTCCTGCAGTCCTTCTGCAGGGGATGGGGTGATGGGCTCACGGCTGCTGCCACTTATGGTGGACATGGAGGAATCAGGTGTCAGGAAGGAAGTCTGAGGGACTTCTGTATGCCAGTACACACAAACCATGGCCATCCCTTCAAACTGAGTGACCTCTGTGGTCCCACAGCTTTAGACTTGTCTTGCAAACTCAAAGAGCCAGTTGTTGCCTCCATACAAAGAGGAGTTACAGAAGCATCCCAGATATACCAAGCAACTATACCGAGATAGTGGGGAAAGCTGATAAGCACAGAACATGCTCCCTCTGCCATCCCCAAACCAACGTGTGAGGGACAGGTAGGATAGTACCAAGCTGCTGCTCTCAGACTGCACCTCCTGCCATGCCATCATTATACTCCTGGCCTGAATACACATCTGAAAGGTGAGGAGGGAGTGAGGCAAAGCAACACTCCCAGACCACCAGGGTGGCTGACTGGGCTTTGCCTCTGCGTGGGTTCATTCAACAGCAAAAGAGGAGGGTTAAAGCCCTGGCACCAGATGCTCATAGGATGCTGGACCATTAGCCAAAGGAAAAGCCCATTCCCAAGCCTCGATGGCAATGGGAAAGGTTTCAATCTGCAGGAGCACTTTGCAGCTCCTGTTCACAGTCACCCTTGAAGCAGCTTTGCTGTTTACAACATGAACATCCTCATGCAATGGATCGGTTCCTTGAAGAGGTCAGCTCTATCTTGTCAGGGCAGCTCTCTATTCTCCTCCCAGTGCTCAGGATGTCCACGCTTTCAATACACCACTGCCTTTACAACGTGCTTTATTAAGTCCACTGGTGTATTTCTTTGTGCCCATGGAGCGACACTGCTTTTTAACAGGGAGCTGGGTGAATAGCATCCTCCTGCTATACACCAAGCATGCTTTGTTCTGGTCTGAATTACACCAAGCCAAAGCAGGGAATTCAGAGTTTAAAGCCACAAACACTGCCTTTAAATCAAGGTAATGCTTGTATGGGTAGCCAGGAGCTGTCTCTTCCCACTGCAGTTGCCCTGATAATAAGGATCATTCAAGTACTCTTATCAAGCCTTCTGGATGCTTTGTTCAGAGCATCTCCAAAGAGCAGCCGTTGCTGCTTCCCCCAGGCTTTTCTCCTTCCCTTCCCCATCAAGCCTCTGCTTTGAAGGTCCATGTGAGGAGCAAGACCAGCTATACAGGATGCAAAAGCAAAAGGCAAAGAGGCACAAAACGAGTGGGCAGTGTGAGCAACTGCTGAAGCAGGAGCTGCAATCACACCTCGAGTGTGACTCCAGCTTCCTCACCACAACACCCTTCCCTCTGCTATCTGCCAACCACCGCGGCAGCTTTTTCGCTTCCTTCTTGCAAGTTAAAAAAGCTGGGAAATTGAGGAACAGAGGAAAAATATTTGCTCCTTATCCAACCAATTAGTTGGCGGTAAAGACAGCAAACAGCAGCTAAGTCTCCTAAGCACCACATTTCTCTTTTAAGTGCTGTAAGCAAGCTAATGGCTCTGCAGAGCACTGTGAAAAAAGCTTATAAGCTGCAGCGGTTTTGAAACTGTGGAAATAATCTGGAACTCTGGGGTTTTTGGGTCTGAAAAGCAGCAATAGAAATGTCTTCATCCGAGCTACTGAGCTTTGGGAAAGACAGCCCAAAAAGCTTTCCTCCTAGTGCATTGGGTACACCTTTTCACATCATACCTGTTACTGCATTGGTATTCGCAGTGTACTGGAGGATTATAACCATCAATGTCCCTAAGGACACAGATGGGGTCCTCCCACTCCCCCAACTCCCATCTCAGAGTGGGAGGTAAGTGAAAATACACTTCACACCCACCGAACTCCTGAGGCTGCAGCTGTCTGAAGGGTTGAAAAACACCCTGCGTTCACAGGCCCACCTAATTCACAGGAGGAAAATTGCTTTGGGGTCATTACTGGTTATTCAAGATAGGGAAAAGCTTCATTACCAGGTCCAGCTTTGATACCACAAACCTACAGGCTCAGACTAAAACGCACGCCCAGCACTAACGCTGTTGTAATCCTGATGGCTTTTTATCAAGGGTGTCATAGAGAAATCAAATTATTCATTTCACTATCCCCACATCCCTCCCAAGCTGCTTCTGTCCCAAAATTGCCTCTTATATTTTCTGTATACAGATAGTAATAACTAAAATAACCATGTGGATGGATATCACAAACCTGTAAGGTAATAAGAGGCAATGACTCTAGTGACTGAAATGAAGGAGAAAGACACTTAATGAAATAGAGATGCCTACCAACATGTTTTAAATCAATTCAGAGGCAATTTAAACAGCCAATCCTGTCATCATATTTAAAATATGTCAATTCCTCTACTTTTTCCCCATTTCCCTTTTTGGCTCTGTTTCTTTTGCTTTTCCCTTTCGGCTTTAAAAATAAACCAACAAAACAAACAGAAAATAAAAGAAAAACCCCACCTTTTTAGGCTCATAGCTCAAGCTTGCAGAAAAAAAAAGTCTACCAGGACACAAGTGAAGTAACTCCAATGACAGAGTGCCCTGCTTAGAAAATTCCTAATAAATCACCAAACCCAATTGCTGCTCCTATGCCACGTTTGACAAATTGGAAATAAATAGCATCAATTGCAGGGGAGCCAGGAGAGCCCAGTTCAATATTTTCTCCTTAATAAATCTACAGGTGGAGCATGTGGAGGGGAAAATCTGTTTATTTATTTATTTTTAACACTGATCAATAGCTTATTCTTCCCCAGCACACCACACTTACTGATAGTTAATATTCAGCCTCCCATGTTATGGATGTACATGCACACACTTGTCCTGTGCCCTGCGAACATCGTGTCATTCACATGCACACCATGATGAGCTACTGAGGTGAAGTGATTTCAAACCTGAAGTTCTCATTGAGACTCTCCTCACATGCTCCTCAGTGCACATTCCCTCATCTCAGCTCCCTCCAAAAACATCAGTAAAGGCAACTTCACCTCTAACACTTGTTTTTGAGGTGTGTTTTTCTTCACCTGTGTGGTATTACAAGGCAGAATGGCTTTAAAGGCTCACGCTGCTCCAGAGGAGGTTTAGACTGGATATTAGAAACAACTCCTTCCCCAAAGGGTGGTCAGGCGTTGGAACAGGCTGCCCACATCCCTGGAAGTGTTCACAAACCACGTAGATGAGGTACCTTGTGACATGGGTTAGTGGTTGCCTTGGCAGTGCTGGGAAACAGTCGGACTACTTGATGAGCTTAAATGTCTTTTCCAGCCTGGTTGATTTTATGATTCTATGAAATCCTAGCCCCATTCCAGGGCAATTAGAGACTTCAGCAGCCCCAAATCAAGCCTACGAGGAGAAAACTGCAAAAAATTGCTAGCTTTGCTATTACCATGGTTCATGCTTTGTCATGGCCCTGCTGAAGAGCTGTGCCTCCTCCATCAAGGAAAGCATCATTCAGAGACACCGAATCCCCGGCAACAAGCCCATGCAATTGTGTTTGTGTCTCTGCTCAGGGTAAGAAATTAGTTATCTGTCTAAAACAAGCAGGCAGTTTCAAATGCTGTATTTGTGTAATTTGCATGCCTCAATAATGTTTTATGTATTACGCTACTTATAAGCTAAAATGTACATGCACGCTCCTGCAAATTTAGGTAAATTATGAATAAATTAAATCTTATCTAAATAAACAAGTGTCTTTTTGAGCAGAAATGCAAGCTGTCATGAATATTTAAGTGGACAAGGATAAATCCTCTTCACACAGTGTTACTTCAAAGAGGATTTTAGAGCTTCCTGATTTTTAGTTAGGGGAAAGTAAAGGAAAGAAAAGAGGACGGGAAGGAAACCTCAGGCCCAGCTATTCTCAGGGGAAATTGCTATTGAGAATCTGGGGAGAGGCAGCAAAAGCTCTTTTTCTGGAGCTCTGCAGGGGGTTTTGTTGTTGTTATTTTCTACCAAAGGAAGCCTTTGAGATTGGATCTGCAGAAAGAGAACTGGAGCAGAGCTGAGGTGTGGACCCCAGCAGAAAACCAAGTGTGGGGAGAGAAGGATGCTTTGAGGGCAGAGTCAGCATCATGCACTACCAATACATTTGTACGCCCAGCACACTCAGGGGCTGGAAAAGGGGATCCATTGTTAGCCTGGTGTGGCACTGCATGAGACTCTCGGCAACCTCTGGGTTCACTTCTCTCAACTGCACACGGGAGATAAACATGCAAATAAGATAGGGAAGAAGAGCTGGAGATGATCTATCTTATCTCCCTGCCAGAGCCAGATCCCTCCTAATTGCTCCTGCGCTGCTGCTTAGCCCTGGTCTTGCCCATGGCACCAGGGGGCAATGGAAGGCTTAATTAACTGAAGTCTGTAAAGAGCTCCAAGATCCTCAGATAAAAGGTGTTAGGGAAGGGTGGAGTGTTATCAGCTGGAAATAAACCCTGGATAATCTTCTCTCATCCAGAACTAGATGTTTCTTAATAATACCCCTCCAGCATTGCTGCGATCCTGATTAAACCCCATCTGGTGCTCCAGCAGGAATTAAGCGGGAAACAAGAGGGCCAGGGGTCCAAACAGCAGCTCCCATTTACTAATGTATTCTGGAATGTGCCTATGTTCCCTCGCTGACTTGAACCTGGAAGTCTTAACTCCTCCTGATGGCCTATGAATAGGGCTCGAAGGATGGAGATGGGGATGCAGAGGATGAAAACCAACTTGTTCAGCTGGTAAGAGAACCAGCACAGAGCCACCAACCTGCTACTGGCACAGGGAAACAGAAGAATGTTAATTTACATGTTGTTGGGAAATGACAGAGGAAGAAATGCTCCAGCTTTTTACCTGGTACCCTCAGCCCAGCTCCATCTCTTAATAATGAGCACTGTCACTGATCAGCCTGGCCAAGGACATCCTCGCTGAGCCAAAATGGGCACAATGAAACAAACTGCTGCTGCAAAAGGAGCCTCCTCCAGCCCCTATTTGTGCTTGGGATTGTCCCAGCCCAGGTTTGGGACCCTGCACTTGGCTTTTTCACCTTTCCCACCATCAGGCACCCCATCAGTGTGTGAGCCTCCAGCACTTACTCACCCACATGTCACTGAGGCAGTTTAAGGAATAACAGACAGCAGGGACAAGCTAAAAATGTCCCTAATGAGCCATTGCAAAACACACAGGGGTTGTATATATTAAGTGAGCACATATTAAGTGAGCAGGGCTATCATTTAAAAGTGTAAAATAAGCAAGCTGGTTTAATAATGAATGCATGTGTTATTAGGAGATAATGGCAGCAGCACTGGAACCTGCAAAGCAGCTGATGCTATTCCAGGCTGAGAAACAGCAACAAGACACTTTATGAACTGCAAAAGATGTTGCTACAAGCATAGCCCAGCTCCTGGGATGGGACCAGCATCCTGCAGTAAACCATCCTACCAGATATCCCCTTCCAATGACCAATGGGGTCACTTACTCCCTATCCACAGGCAGGGATTTTGTTGCAGTCAATGCAGACTAGGGAAATCAAGTCCTTGTGCAACCACTGTGGCCCAAAACGACACTGGGAGGGCTGCAGAAAGAGCTTCCCAAATCCATTTCTTCCCACCCTGCCCATACAGATATGCCCATACAGATGTTCTCATCTTGAAACAAACACGGAGGAAAAAAGGTGAGGGAAGAAAAGATCTTTCTTTAAGCTCTCTTGGCCTGTCAGATCTTCACCTTTAAATCAAAAGCAATTTTTGGAGTCATACGAGAACAAACAGGCTTGTGAAATTGGTGCAACTGGCTCTATTATTACTCTTTTCAATGCATTCTGCGTTTCTGTAAGCTACATGGATCAGTTTGGCCTGAGACCAAGGCACTGGATAACAAAACCAGAGGCCCCTGTCTCAAACCAGCATCAAGTTTCACCATTTCTGAAGGATGTGCAGGACTCATTTACCAAAGGTACTTGATGCTTTCCCACCTGCACTGCTTCAATTGCACACTAATGAATTATTCCCAGTGCTCCTTCAGGCCCTGGGGAAACCATCTCATCCCTGTTCCAGCTCAGTTCTCTGTGAAAGCATAATTAAAGTTCTAGCAGGGGATTTTATCCCAGAATCCTCCCCCTTGGTACCCAATTGCTGTCATCCCTATGAGATCACAGCATGTGCCTGGCAACAGCAGCATAGAGCAAGCACTGCAATCCCCTGCCCTGTGACCAAGCTGCTGTCAAGACACCTATGAGAGGCTCCTGCAAGCAAGGAGGAGGGTTTGGCTCAGCAGTTCCATCCTTCAACTGGAAAACAAATTGTGGTGGTTGGCAGAGATATAACTATGCCTCTGAACTTCTCACTCACGTAAGGTAACTCTGAGGTCCCCAGCACAAGAACTGTCCCATCCCTGGCAGTGTTCAAGGCCAGGCTGGATGGGGCTTGGAGCAACCTGCTCCAGTGGAAGGTGTCCCATATCAGGGGCTTTGAACTAGGTAATCTTTAAGGTCTCTTCCAACCCAAACCATTCTAGGATTCTACCATCCTCCATTAACTCTAGCAACCTTACAGATGTGGTACCAGGGCTGGCACTGGTGGGTTTGCTCCCTTTGGAGCTCTGTGATCCACCTCTTCATACAGCATTGGTAATTTCTATCCCTAAGCTCCAAGGAAGAGCAGTTTGACTGTAAAAATGCTGATGCAGTCATAGTAAGAGCAGTGCGTGGCAGAGTGGTGTATGTAAGGGGCTGTCTGGAAAGCTGTTTAGATAGCTTCTGCTTATCCTGCTTTGTCCCCCCATGACATTTAATCAATCAAGCCAAGTTGGAAGCAAGCCTGGGAGGGGGGAAAACAGAAAAACCCACCCATAAATGTGTCCCATTTACCTTCCTCATAGCTTCCAACGAAAACAAACTTACAGCAGGGGGAGGTTGGGCGAGGGAAGATGAATGAAATTGCCTAAGAGAGGGAAATGAGCAACCCCAAAAAGCAATGCCTTTATTTAAAAATATATAGTTGAGAAGTCTAATCACAGAGCACTCAACTGTGAGGCCTATCCATTATCAAGAGACTGACAACACATACTAGTAGCCAGTCTGGGAACATTACTTAATAAATCAAAGCTGACAAGCGCTCCCAAACTGATATAAAAATGCTCTTTAATGTCTGTGACCTGCATAAGTTTTATTCATTTTACTTTCTAAAATAATAGATGAATAACAATCGAAAACAATCTATTCTCCTCAAGTAGGAGTCATACATCTTTATTTTTCAAGTGGGTAGGGTTATGGAAGAAATAAAAAAGGCCCTGGTTGGAGAGGCACAGGACAGAAGGGTGGGTGCATGCCATGGGTTCTTATCAGGCAGGAGCAGGCAGCTTGTAGATAAATTCCTAGCAGCATTCAAGGCCAGGTTGGACAGGGCTTAGAGCAACCTGGTTTAGTGGAAGGTGTCCCTGCCTATGGCTTTAAGGAGGATCTTTAAGGTCCCTTCCAACCCAAGTCATTCTATGACTGCAAATTATGTGCAGCCTACAGAGAGAAGGGAAATATCCAGGATTTACAGAGGAGCAGAGCTTCAGCAGGTTTAGTTCTGCAGATTTTCTTAACATCTTAGAGACCAGCCCTCACCTTTACCTTATCCTATGAACTTCCAACTAAAAAAACTGTCTGGTGATGGAAAAGGACCAATGGAGAGTGATACCCTGCCTATTAACACTTCAGTGTCCTCATGCTCTGCTTAAGTCTAGGAGCAGCAGCACCGTAACCCTGACTAGAGCATCTTTCATCACAGCACCTATAAACATTAACCATTCCCCTCTCTTTATATGTGGGGAAGGTATTTGCAAGAGAGCTCACAGCCCTTTATAGCAGCAACTGCTCCTGGAAGCACAGCTTTAGCGGAAAGCCTTGGAAAACCGGGCTGGCAGGAGACATCAGCAGGGAAAATTTTCTCTGCCTATAAAATGAGAAGACTGATTGTGCTTTCATATGCCAGGAACAACAAGGATTAGCTTCTTAGCAACTCTGGGATGCCCAGTGCTCCATTAAGACAAAGTCCCAGCAGACAGAAGGATCAGACTGAATGCAGGAGACCAGGAAACATACTGAGCTTAAAATAACCATCCAAAAGGAGAGGTTTGTGATTCAGCAGAGTCTTGGGTCAAGCTCAGCCTTTGGGACGTTACATCCTGCCCTCAACAAATCCTTCTGTGATCAAACACTCCCTGTGCCTGTGAACACATGTAGTAACAGCATAAAGAACACAGGAAAGAGACAGATCTCTGGAAAACAGAGGAATTTTGCACTGCAGACCTCTGAGATGGATACGCTGTGCAAATGGGGCTTCGTCAATTGGCTGCCTCCCTGCTGATCTGCAGCCCAGGAAATTAGGCTGTGCGATGACAGATGAGAAGCAGAGCTTTATTAAGCATGATACCAGGAGGTATTTTACCTTCAAAACTCCCTCAATTATTGAGTTACTGAAGGTTTGCTCTGGCCAAGCAGAGTGGTGCTGTCTTTGCCTCCAGAGAGGCTCCAGCACGAGGCTTCCTGCAAAGCCTCTGGGAAGGGCTCGGAAAGAAGTTTTGGAAGTCTAACTTGGAGCATCTCCATCATTTATCTCATAGTGGGGAAAGGTACCGCAGCTCCTGCTTCAATGCACAGATAAACTGAGGCAGGAAGAGTTTTATCCAAATCCTGTGTGATCTGAACATAAGAAACATGCATAATTTGCTCTATTTCTCATTCCTGACTGTGCTCAGCCTGATACCTAGCTACAAAACTGAGCAGGATACAGAAAACACCCAGGATAAGGAATTTCAGAGCCACAAGAAAGTATCTGTGAGTGTCAACAGTGCCAAACGACTAATGGAGCTTGCTTTGTTTTTTAAAATGCAAACATTTTAGCATCAGCACTTCTGCAATAAAGTAATTTGACATTTTAGAGATAAATTCCTTTGATGGAGAATTTTAAATTCAAATGACTCTAAAAACAGAATGCTAAAGCAAACACGAGGGTTAAATAGTCCCCAAACCCACACATGAACATTTTGCATAGTTTTACGAGGATCTGCTTTAAGTTTTGGTGGAAAATAAAGAGAAAATAAGAATATTCCAATGCTTGTGGCATGGTTTGACCTGTGTTACTAGTTTTCTCCTCCAAAGCTTTTAGCTCTACCCACAGAACTTATCCATTCGCTATTTGGAGACACAGACACAGTCAAACCTCTCATGGTCAGTGCATACCCTTTTCCCAGGCATAAAAGAACCTATTTTCAGCCTGGCCCCATTAACACAGGCAGGGACACCTCCCTCCACCTCCCACCCCAGACTTCTTCAATAGTAACATGAATATCAATAAAGCATTAATGAGTAATTTTCCCAGCTTCACCGGCTTTTACTGGAAATAAAACCTGACATCTCTTCTGTCATTGACTACCTCTCATCTGCCGGCCCGCCTGCACTGACAGATAACCAATAGACCCCAGCATTTACTCGCCTCCCAAAATAGCAGGTTTTCACCACGGGCCTGAGGCTGAATCTGAGCTTCAGCTCACACTTGGGCCAATCTCAGATGATCTGAATCCCAGCCAAGGAATAGTCAAATCCCTTTCCTTTTCTTTCTGAAGCAACTGCTCATTGCTGCCCTGAAACACAGGCAGCAGCCAGTGCACTGTTGGATGCTGCTGGAAGAAGAACACAGGAATAGGAGATACAGAAGCCTATTGTATATTCATGTTGAGGGAGGTTGCATAAACCAGGTTAAGGGGGGGGGGGGGGGGGTTCTCCCCTTCTCCTGTGCTCTGGTGAGACTCCCCTGCAGTCCTGTGTCCTGCGCTGGGACCCGCAAGCAATCAACATTCTGACTCTATGATAACACAAGTGAGGGGAAAATATTTGTCTCATGGCTTCCAAATGAGCAGCCAAGCCAGCACAAGAGACTAAAATACATATATATGTATATATATTGCCAAGGCATACATAAACCAGACAGTGGTATTGACTAGCCAAGACCTCATCACACTGATTGGATCTCTACCAGATCCCATCACCAGTCACTCTCATAGCCAGCCAGACCCCAGAGGCAAAACCGTGGAATTCCTACTCCCAGGAATCATAAAAGTCAAACATTCTGAGGTGAGTTTTGACACAATTTTCATTGAGGAGAACTTCTTCCCCTCTTGCAAGGGAAAAGTGCTTTGAAAAATGTCAAAACATTGGCTTTATTTATTTATTTATTTGGAGCAAAATGACATTTCCCTTGGAAAATGTCAGCTAATTTTTAGCTTTCAAAGTTCTACAAGATGAAGCAGTCAAACTGATGCTTCTGACAATATGAAGACGTTTTCAATGAGCCTGGCTGGAACGTGGCTTTGGAGGGAAGTGCAGGGTTTGAAGACAAAGAAAACCAAACCATAATTTAAACTATCTCTTCTATTCCAAAGCTTTAAAATAACAATAGGGAACAAAATATATAGAAAAATCATTTGAATTCTCAGAAGGCAGAGGAGAAAATCGCCTGCTTGACCATGCTTTATGCAATGTCAGTCTTTACAAGTTTTGCTTGCAGCAATTAAGTTCTCTGAATGGATTGCCATGATTGCTAGCTCTGAATAGAAAGTCTAATGCTGCTCCTCCAATTCCCTTTGCTGGGGAAGAAAGCACTCGCTGGAAGAGGAGGTTCATGGAAAGAAGCGCATGCCAATGCAGATAAGGAGGCAGACGTTTTCCTCACCTTGCTGCCAGGTTAGTTAATGACCTCCCATCCATCAGAGCCCATGAGCCAGAAAAGTTGACAGCAATTAAATGAGTGTATGTATAAGCTGTTGCTGGTCCGTATGGCTCCCACTATTAAATAGGAGGGAAAAAGACCAGAGGAGCCCAAGGAAATCCTGATGCTGCCAGCTCTAAACCCTGGCTTCACCATGGATTTGAGAAGAGACTGAGGAAAGAGGATGGACAGGACCTTCACCTCTCCAAGGCACTGACACAGCTCTTTTTCAGGTGATAAAACCGAATCCCAGGACAAGCAGTATCTTTGCCCATGATCATGGGGATGGGCAACTCCATAGGCAATGCCCAATCCTTGTGACACCCAAATAACACAAGCCAGTAGGGCAGACTTCCATGAGCAAAATCCCTCTTGCTAGCAAGGTTTGTGATTCCACAAAGTACTTAACTTGCACACACTTCACTTAATACTCGCTGAAGACACTGTTGCCAGAGCAGGTCCTCTTTAGAGTGCTGGTGATGACCATAAGAACACAGGAATGAGATAACATCACAGATTTCGACCCTGGGTAAAAGCCAAGCAAAGCCCTAACTACTCGCTACCTACAGCTGCTCTTGGTATTCTCAATTGCAATTCCAACAGCCCCAAAAGCCACATAAACACTGCACATAGTAATTGCCCGCTAGAAATTTAAAGCCGACAAGCTTTGTCAATGAATAAGTGTTCCAAAACAGTAAATTAATAAATTCCCCTGAATCCATAATAGATACATCTTTGTTCAGCCACGGAGCTTTGATATAAATTGTAGCTTTTTAGGACTGCACTGTTAGAAGTGTAATGTATCACCCAAGAGTGGATCTGAGTTCAAAAGTACATATAATAATATAATTAAGATAGCTTGACAAGAATGTATTTTAAAAGTATAAAATACCTGCAGGTATAATGGCTTCATAAAGTCTGTCAGATTTACTTCTGCTGGGAAGAAATTTAAAATGCTTTACTCTAATGCAATGCAAATGAAGCCAAGGATATTCATACAACACAGTCCCAAAGAAAAAAATCAGGTGCAGATAGAAAAGCAGACGAAGTCAAGAGCAGCCCAAACACAGTGTTTAGCTTTCCAGGCAACTCAGCTGCTCTGTGTATCTACCAAGACCAAGCGGACCAATACCTAATGTATCACTTCCCCACTGACATGATGAAGGCAAAGCAAACCTATGAGCTTCCCTCATGGGTTTTTCTTATTATCCCAGACTCCTCACCTTGCATTCCAGTAGTGATGTGTTTTATATCATCATTTTCAGGTGGAAAGTGATTTCCTTTTCCTTTTTCTTCCCTTGCTGAAAGCTTAAAATAATAGAAACGTGCAAGGGAGAAGCAGGATGTAGAGGATGGAAACTAAACCCAACCTTGCAAAAGGCTCCATACCTTCTTCTTTGGGCATCTCCTTCCCTGCAGCAGGCTGGAGCTCAGGCTCAGACACCTTCATGTCACCCCATTGCATCACAGACAGCCCCTGCCCTGAGCAACTTGTTAGCAGAGTAAACATTTTCCTGGTTTCCAGGAAGAGAAGCCATTAAGAAATCAATACCTAATAGTAACAAAATACTTCTCAATTTACTTGCTTCCAATAGCTGTGTTTGGGATGCAACTCTGACATCCCTGCTGTGATGCACAAATACCTCAGGCATCACAGTCATGGAGCAGCTTTTTCCCCTGCTCACTTCTCATGTTAATGGTTTTTAGCATTTTATTCAGTACAGGCAACTTGAACAAGTCTGAGCAGTCTCTTCTGGGGACACCCCCCCACAATCCTGCATCCACCTCTGGGGCCCCCAACATAAGAAGGACATAGAGCTGTTGGAACGAGACCAAAGGAGCCTTTGAGCAGCCTGGTCTAGTGAAAGGTGTCCCTGCCTGTGGCAGAGCTTTAATGTCCTTTCCAACTCAAACCATTCTAAGATTCTAATGTACCTGCTAACAGGAAGATAGCATGTGCAAAGGACACTACATGCAGCACATGAAACTTGGCTTCTCTCCTCCATCAGCTTGCTTTTCTGCCTCATTTTTCCCCATCCACACAATAAAGACTTCTCTCTTCACAGATCCTTACTAAGAGCTATTCAGGCAGCCAATAGCTTTGCAGGAGTTCTTTTCCCATGCAAAACTCCATGGGGCTTTCATTCATTTTTATGTCTCAAAGAAAGGAAACAATCTTTTTAAGCTTTAATATAGTGCTTGAAGGCATCTGGTTGGTGGTTGGTTGTTTGAGGGGTTTTTTTTCTTCCATTCTCTTACTGAAAACAGATTTACTTGCAGTAACCAGTTCCAAGAGGAGGGTTTCAAGAATGCAAGCCATTAAATACTAAGGAACTCTCAAGCTACAGCAACACCTACAAGCATGAAAAAGTCTCAATTTACTAATAGTGAGAACAAAGCTGAACCTAAATGTTTCGCTAAAGCTAGGAAGAAAGATGGGGAAACAAACCAGGCACTCAACATAAAAACCTAACCTCTCCAGCAGTGGTCCAGCTCACTTTGCCATCCCATTTTATTCCTGCCTTGCTCCCTATTGTTCAGCAGAGCCCAAAATGCCAAGCAGATCCCAACAGGCAGGCAGGGACCAGGGTGGTCCCCAAGACATGTGGCACAGTGCTTGGTGGCAATTGCTGCTAAGTCTCAAAAAAACAAAGATGTCAAGAGTCCATGGGGAGAGCTGGGAAGATGCAAATCAAGCTACATTTCCCAGCATCTATACCAGGTGGAAAAGGCAAGTGTGAGCTGATTAAATCTGTACCAGTATCAGATGGGGAGAGGGCTCCTTCCATCTGTTCACTCGCCAGCGAGTCCCTCGGCTGGTAACACCGAGTTATCTCACTTTGGCAGCCACGGGTTAGCAGAGACTGTCTTGGAGATGCGTGTTCAGGAGGCGTGCCCGTGTCTGGATGTGTGCGTTGGCACATGCCTTCTTCCTCAGCACAAACGGCTCTTATCTACTGAAGTCAGAAAAGGAAGGAGAGAAAAGCGTGCTGATCCCAGCTTGGGGTGCTGAGATCCAGGGATCTCTCTGTCTCCACAGCTGGCCGTAGAATGGTTTTTCTTTGGCATAGTGCAAGCTGTACCATTAGTTTAAAGCCATTCCCCTTGGCCTGTCCCTACAGGCCCTTGTCCAAAGCCCCTCTCCAGGTTTCCTGCAGCCCCTTTAGGCA
>JBCJKH010058464.1:0-21245 GCA_039877255.1 Loriculus beryllinus
TTGGAAGTGGAGGGGTCTACTCCATGATTTCTACTGTCCTTGGAGGTCAAGTAGGGGGCACCATTGGCCTCCTTTATATTTTCGGACAGGTAATTAAAGTAAATTATTTAACGAAGATTTGGAAACTTTGCAATGCAGATATTGATCATGGGCTCTCCTGCTGCAGGAAGCAGTGCTTCAGGTAAGATCTGAGTAATGCTCCACAGCATGTGAGAGCACCTCAGGGTGCATCCAGCCCCAGTGTGCTCCCCAAGGGCAAGCCTGCACATGACAGTACACTGCCTGGCATGGGTCACAGCAGTGGAGGAACTGGCTGGCTGAGCAAGCAAACTGTGTGGAACATGCCCTCCCATTCCAAATTACTCCCACTGCCAGGACATGCCCTTGCTGGTGGAAGACTGAAATTAAGCTGAGGTGGGAGAGGCCAGGGTGGCCACCTAAAGCACAGTGAGAGGCTGTGGGCTGGCAGGTTGGCATGCCCTGAAGGACCAGTACAGCTTGGTTGCTTCTCTGCAGGAGTCAGGAGCAGTGGAGCTGGTATGGGAGGAGGTCAGGGCAGCAGTAAGGGCCACAGCTAATTGACTCCTTGAGGTCCAAAAGTCACAGTTCTGGCTTTCTGAAAGGTCCCAAGCAGCTGTCATGGTGGTGAAGCACTGAAATACACAAGTAGTAAACATAAAGAATGGAACATAATCACTTAAACCTTCAGTAACTTAACCCCCTTCCCCCATAAAGATGTTATGAACAGTATAAAATGTGGTGAGCAGAGAAGCATTTTTATTGAGGTTTGTTTTTAATTGACTGGCTTACAACAATCTCCCAAAACCCGTAACAGTGCCCAAGCCAAAAACAATCCCCTCTTTTCCTTTCGCTCCATGTTAAAAGCAATTGTCCATAAAGCACAAACTGAACACAGTTACAAGCCAAGATATGGAAATGGGCCACACATGAGAATCCTTCCTGTCATATTTTCCACTCTTGCTCTCCGAGTGGACCCTGTCTGGGAAAGCAATCAGGTTGCAGCCTGTCCTGAGGGTTGTAAAAGCTGTGCTGCAGCAGTCCCGGCCCCTGCCTAGGCATCCCGTGTGGATGGGGGCTGCGGGGTGGGAGCTGGCAGCTTGCTTGGAACACTTTGCCTGCTCCTGAAAGCTGATGCCTTTCCCTTCTCTTTGGCCTTGCTTTCTGCCCAAAGTGCTTTGCACCAGCTGTAGGCTGCTTCCCCACTACAAGATGCTCATGGAACACTGTAACCTCAGACACAAGGCTAGTCCAGGCAGAAATGGGGATATTCCTCATTCCCTGGTCTGACTGGGGCAAGTGGGGAATGACTGGCCACATTCCCTGGGAGGTGAGTGGTGGCTCAGTGCCCAGGGCCTCCTGCAGAGATGAGCTCCTGCTGCAACAGCCAAGGTGAGCTGAGACCCCATTGGGCTTTGCTGTTCTCCTGGGATGTGGAGCTGTGCTGCATATCCCTCACCTGTGGACAGGGATAATGGGGTTGCAGGACCCAAGGCCACACCACCCATGCCAGCGTGCAGCTGTGTGCCCCAAGCTGGTTTGCCAGGGATGCCATGCACTGGAAAAGGTTGTTGCTGAAATGTCAGCTAATGGGAACCTCTGAGGGAAATGTCTAGTATTTAGGGTTGCTGCCCTGCAGTGGGGTTTGAGGCCTGACTCTGAGCTGCGCATGTCCCGTCCTGCAGCAAGACAAACAAGCAGCTTTCCCTAGAGCTCAGGGGGCACGGCTTGCATAATGCACCATCCTCAAAAGTGCAGGCTCCATTCCAGCAGCGAGATGGGGAGCCGGCAAAGCATCAGACTTTACATCCAAACTAAACACAGAGTTAAAAATAACCCTGGGAGGCGATGAAGGGAGTAGCAAACTGCCATTCTTCAGGCAGGTGTTAGACTGGGATCCTTTCCTTCAGGGAAACAGAAGAAAGGTTGACTCATCCTTTTCTGCCTTGAAGAATCCAGTGTGGTTTCTCCTGGAACATTAATGGGGGGTAAATTTTAAAGCCAGTGGGAAGTTGGTGGGCTGCCATCCCTAGTGTCCAGCCCTCTCTGTTTACCTGGACAGAAGGTATGCTGCTCTAGCAGTGTGCTGTCTTACTGCAGTAAGGTTCAGTCCAGAGGAACATTGAAGATTGTATTGTGACAGCACATGTCTATCTGTCCGAACAGAGACCCTCAGCCCAGCATGGGAGCTGTGGATGGGATTCCCTTGTTCTGCCACGGTGCACTCACAGAACTCTGTTCCTCAGTGTGTTGCAGGTGCCATGTACATCACTGGCTTTGCAGAGTCCATTGCAGATGTCCTGAGCCTCAGCAACATCTGGGCAGTGCGTGGGATCTCCCTGGCTGTCCTGCTGGGACTGCTGGGCATCAACCTGGCTGGGGTGAAGTGGATCATCAGGCTGCAGCTCCTGCTGCTCTTCCTACTGGCTGTCTCAACACTGGACTTTGTCATCGGGTCCTTTACACACCTTGATCCAGGTAAAATGAAGGGTTCATCGCATTGGGATCAAGGGGTGTTAGTCCTCCAGGTTTTCTCCTTTGATGTCTTTGTGTGATGTGAAATTTGATGTGAAATTACACATCTGGGCAGAGGCAGAGTTCAGTGATTCCAGAAGTGTCTCTGGTACTGAACTTTTAGAGGCAACTTGTAATTTTGCAAGGAGTAAGTATTTCCAGGGCATGACTGAAGATGCTTTATTAATCTGGGTGTTTAACCTCAAGATTTGAACTCTGAATGAGTGGTGTTGTTACACTTGTATTGCACTCAGAGGTTTGCTAACAACAGAGACTGAATGTGTTTGCAGTCACCCTTTGTAGCCTTCTGCTAACTCTGCGTTAAGCACAGTGCTCATGAGAACAGAGGATTGTGACTTTGCATTAAGATCTTCTCCCCAGAGATCCCTGAGGTTACTTAGACTCTGCTGGGCTGCACACCGCTGCATTCACTGCCCAGGACCATGCTGGGGAGCAGAGGAGGGAGCTAGGTGGGCTGGGCAGGTGACTCCTGGGTTTTCAAGGAGCTGCTGGTATTGATCTCCCCCCTTTAACCTTCTCCAGCCCGACTTCAGCCTGCAGGGGCAGCTTCAGCTTGGGCAAGGTGGAGATTCAGGGCTCCCACCTGCAGCCCTACTTGCAGGCCGAGCCCCCTTCCTCTCCCTCCATCCTCATCCCAGAGAGGTGTTCACTGCAAAACACATCTCCAGGCGCGGTGAGTTGCAGTAGAAGGGCCCATGAGTGCCCGCAGTGCACTCCAGCAACAACGAAGTGCAATTAGCTGAGTAAACGGAAGGTGTCACCTTTTTCTTGGCTTCCCCTGCGTCCATCAGCACCTTGGGGGGTTGCGAGCAACTTGATAAAGTTGATTTAAAGGAAAGATCTTCAGTTTGGAATGACAGTTGGGATTCAGGTGCTGAGCCGGTGGCAAGAGGGGGGTCATGAGGGGGTTCAGAGAAGCAATGGCTCAGGTGTCATATGCTCCTGTGTTACTTTGTGCTGCTGGTCCAGGGTGCGAGGCCAGTAGGATGAGGACAGAAGCTGCTGTACTCCTCTTGGAAGAGAGCCTTGTGGAAAGGTGTTTGCACTTTACATTTAGCATGTAAGAAATGGAAGCTGGTGAAAGTCTCAGCAGACACTTGCGAAGGAGAATGAAGGGAGGACGGTTGAGCTCGGTGTGGTGTGTTTTGCAGAGAAAGCCACTGACCTGCTCCGAACAGCTGTTTCATAGGAAGTTGTTTTTCTACAGGAAACAGGGGAGTTTGCATTTCAGTAGTGCTCAGAGGAGACCTTTAATGTGGACCTAGAGACCTTTCTACTAGTAGAGAGAAAATGAATACTCGGCGTGAGACTTGATGGTAGGAGGGTGAATATGGGATCAGGAGGAGAGAATTAGAGTACAGATGGCATCAGGAAACATGCCCAAGTTGAGGTCGATGTAGTCATCTTTGATTTCCTCCACTACTGAGCACCATGTAATTTTTCTTCTGAGAGAAAATAGAGAAAAGATGGGAAACTAGGTGAATGAGCATTGTAGATGCTGCAGCTAGCCATGGCTGCTTAAAGAGAGGAGGGTTTCCAGTTCATGAAAGAACATCGGGCTGATGGTGGCCAGATCATAGCCCCAAACAGCAGAACCCCAGAGCAGCCCTGCCCGCATGGTGGGACCTGCAGCCATAAGGCTGGTTGGGTAGAGCTGTGGGTTTCTGTTTCTACAAACCGCTTCTGTGTGAGAGAGTTGTTCCGAGTTGGTTACTCCCAAGTCCTGCATTTCCCCAGAAGGCCTCTGAGTGGTGTGTCAGCATCAACGGTGAGCGCTGGGCTCCAGGAAGCCTCCTCATTCTGCCTTGCATGCTTCCTGCAGGGCATGGATGGATGCTTGTCTCTTGGGTGTGATTGTGCTCGTCAGCAAAGCATGCCTCCTGCAAGGAGCCTGCGGTAGGTGTCGGTGAAGCTCCACCCTCGAAAGTCGGCTGATGGTAATATTGGGGTGCGCTGCATCTGAGCCCAGCACCTGGGGAAGCATTTGAGACCCCTGTGGCATGGGCAGTCGACTGATAGCTGTCTGCAGCCCTCGTGTGTGTGCAGTTGTTTTGGATTTGGTTCTTCAGCTGCAGCAGTGACTGAGATGTGAAGGGCAGTGTGCAGGGAGAGGTCAGTTCTGAGGACAGACCTGTGAGCTGCAAAGATTTCAGCTGACATCTTATCTGGGTTACCTCCTTGTTCTAAGACAGGTCCATGGGGCTGCAGTTCACAGCCTCAGGTCTTGGTCTCTGAACCTGTAAACCGGGCCTGGTGCCGACATCCTGCCTTTCCTTCTGCTATGGCAGCGTTTTCCCTCACTTACATTTCCAAGTGCTGTGCGCATACCAAAGGACTGAGCATCTGCCAAGCAGCAGTTATTTGGATTTAAATAATCTCTAGGAATGCCTGTCCATCTTGAAGGTCTTAAACGGCTGCCTTTGTGTGGTTGCACTGGGTGGAGTCCCCTGCTCTTCTCCCCATTCCCTCAGCTCACACCCAGGCACACACCAAATCGGATATTGTCCAAGCACTCACTCCCTTCCTGTGGTTTGCCTTTATTTTTAGTCTGAGGACAGAGCATGTTTACACAAAAGGGGGCTTCTCAGCAGGGCTTCTCGCTGCTTTCTCTCCTTGTTTTAGTTTTCTTTCTCTCTATTGCTGTGGCTTGCTCCTGCTCTGAGAACCAGCCGGGCTTCTGGAGCCCAGAGTTGGGGCTGGAGGAGCTGAACGGCTCCAGCTACACTGGAGCTCCAGGAGTGCTCTGGTGCTGTCGACCCCAGTGAGACTGCAGGCAGGCTGCAGAGTCCTTTTGCCTGGCTCCGAGGGCTTTTGCTCCTTTCTGCAGGCAGCCTGCAGGGTGGGGTGGGACTGGCCGATTGTATGGAGTTAATCCTAAATCCTCTTGGCCCTGGCCAGCGCTTTCCCTCAGGACAAGTCATGGTCCCAGGCTGGGATCCTGGCTAGGGGTGGTTAGCAGGGAGACACGCTCCCTGTGCTGGCTGGAAACCAGCCTCCTTGAGCCATCTTTGGCTACTCACCTTAAAATTCAGTCCCACCTCTGGAAGTGGAGCCCTCGTGCTACTTCCATGGGCCAGAAAACGTCCGTATTCTCCTTCTCTTTAGGCACAGCTTCCTGATTTTACCAAATCTAACACAGGTGACTTGAAATCAGGCAGTGCTTGACTTCCTAGCCCATAACCAAGACCCAGCTCTTCCTCTAAAGTTGTACAGTAGCAATGCAGGGGTTTCTTGGCTTGTGTGCATTTGCATTTTAATTCTGGACATCCGTACAAAAAAAATCAGCCTGAGATTTTTAGGTGGGAGCCGTGAACATAAAGGAGAGGATGCTCCTCTCTGTGAGCAGCTCCTCAGAGCAGTATGTGAAACTTTTTGGCCTCTTCACATCCTGAACATTAGAGTCACGGAAAAAGAAGATAAGCCCACTGTTAATGCCCACTCTTGTATTTTCCTAGCATATCTCTGCTAATTTTTATGTAGGGTGACTCCCAAATACTCCCTTTCAATTAGGCGCCTGCTTTCCTGTTTGGCAGTGGCTCTCAGGTGCCCTGTTACAGCAGAGCAGCTGCGGGGAGGGCATGGAGGGGGGTGAATGCTGGGAGGAGGACTGGTGTTAATTTGGTGGTGCTTTGTTGGAGAGATGAAAGGAATCGCCACATGAGCAGAAGGGGCCCATCAACAGCCTCTTAAATGCCTGGTGGGAAAAAGAAATAAATTATTTTGTTGGGAATTCAATAATTGGGTCCCTTTGGGCTGGGACCCCCCTTGTTCTGCAGCAGCACATAGCATGTGGCTGGGGCAAGCGTGGAGCCTGGCTGCATGGGGCTGAGCCTCTTTCGTCCAGGCTGGGAAAATTGGGTAATTCGTTTCTCAGGGATGCAGGGAGGTTTGAAAAGCACGTTGCTGTCAGGATGCTTCTGCTTGGGATTATTTTCCATGCAAACCACATCCTTCATGTCACCAGCTTGGGGTTTAGCTTCCCGAGGATGCTCACACAGAGCCCAGAAAACTCATTTATCAATTTATCATCCTCGCTTCTTCCTCTGAGAGTGAGTCCTTTGGAGGATTCACCCTCCTTGGCAAGCCAGGGGAGCTGATGCTCTCCTGTAGGTACCCTTGGTGAGGAGCTGTGGGAGATGGGCTTCACCTGGGGCTACTCCTGCAGACAGGGAACCTGCAGTTGGTAAAGTGGTATATGTATATAAACACTGGTGATGTAAAGATCCTTCCAACAGTGCCCTGGGGGCTTTGATGGATTGAATTAATTTAATGTAGTCCCACACATTTAACATGAAACTGATCAAAGCATCCTAATCAGGGGCTTCTGCTTGGCTCTGGGTTGTGTTGTTTTATTTTATTTTTGGGCACAAGGGGTGTGCCCCAGTTTCATAGCAGAGGGTGCAGGAAGGATGTGTGTGTCAGAAGATGATCTGTAGCTAATCCCAGAGGCTTTATCCAGGCTGATTGCTGGCTTCCTGGCCTGAGACACATCTGGAAACTGGCATTAAATTCCAAGTAGAAATCACCGAGTGAGTGGCAGTATAAAAAACTCCCACTTTGCTACCGAACAAGGTAGTCACCGTGGTGAATAAAAGCAGAGGGCTGCTAATGCGGTCTTTATTTATTAAAAAACACAGGATTGCTTTCCCCAGGTTTTTCCAATTATAGTGCATTGAATGGCCCTGACATCACTCTTGAGCCAGGGCCAGCCTATTCAACAGTCTGGCGAAGACATTTATTAACTGGTTACCTGCCAATTGTCTGGGCTAGGAGCTGCGGGACAGATGTGTTTTGAAAAGTGATAACATTGTTAGGGGCCTTATTTAGATAGTGAGAGGAAAGCTGCACCACTCTGCCCAGGCGCTCTGAAGTAGGCATTTAAAGTGGTTTATTAAAAAATAAATAATAATTAGGTTGAGCTATAACTTTCCCATGTGATTCCACTCTGCCACCCTATTTATAAGTAGGTTTTCATGGTGTTTCCTCTTTGGAGGACAGCTGGTAGTAGGACGTTGTTGAGGAGCAGTGGTCTTGCCCATTGGCAGTTGCTCAGGGTGTCGGTACAGCTGCTACTCATCAGGGCCTGGGTCTGGCATCCCTGTGCCCAGCTCCACTGAGGCCAGGCAGGATGTCTGAGTGCACTGCCCTGAAGCATCTCCCAGGAGGTGAGTAAGGAGGAGGGGAGGACAGCTCAGGGCCTGCAGGTTCCTGCCCTCTTGCAGTTCCTGGGCTGTGCTGTGGATGCCATTTGCATTTAACCTGCTCTTAAAAACGTGCAGTGATAGATTCTCCATTATGTCCTTGGGGATTCTGCTCTAATTGCTCTATCTCAGTCTAACCCCTCCTTCCCACAGCCAAAGCCTTTGGGTCTCTTGAACGCTTGGGGACCAGCTGATATCTTTCTGCATTAGACCACCTTGCTTGGAAGACTTCTTGTGCTCCTCCTCAGTCTTCAGGCTGTGCTGTCTCACCAGCCACATGGGGCACAGGAGCGAGCTGCACAGGAGCGAGGATGAGGAGGGTCCTGGCCTCATGTGACACCCTGAAGCATACTACTGCACAGTGCCATCAGCACTGGCCAGGCTGGGTCCATCCCTGGAGCAGGAGAGGGTTTGCTGAGGTTGTCACAGGTTTAAACTCGCGCAGTAGGTAACACTGCTCCTCATTTATACAGAAGATTTTGTACTTTTAATTTCTTTGCTGTTTCCCTGTGAGGCAGTGCTGAACTCCTCTTGTAAATAAACCCTGAAATTCCTCGCTCACTTCGTCCCCTGCTAGATGCTGCCTTCACATTGGCTTTCCCCACCTCCTCCACCCATAAAACCTCCTGTGTAGGCCCTCTGTTCAGCAGCAACTTGTTTAATGCTGCAGACCTAATAAAACCAGCTGGCTTGAAGAAGATATATATAATCCCATAATCTCTCCATCTCTCCCCATTGCTGTGTTTAAATGGGATAGCTTTATTTAATTGCATTGAATTTTTTCTCTCTTTTTTTTTTTTTTTTTGGTGCCACTACATAAGTCTTTTCAAATGATGGCAATATTTTACCTCCTCTTTTTCCATTCCACCAGTGTTTAATTCTCGTCACAGTTCAGCTGTGCCCTGAATCATCTTTCCTTATTTAGGGATTTAGTTTATGAAGATAATTTCTAGATATTGGATTCTTCAGCCAATTTGCTTCTAGTTTGCATTCCTTTCCTAGGCTAAAAACTTCGTGTGGGACATGGGTCCTTATTTACTGCTCATCCTCTTCTCTGCTGACTTGTGTTAACAATTTTTGGCCTTTTTTGGCTGTGGGTAAGAGATTTTTAGCCTCATAGTACCTTCATTGGCCCAAATGATGGCCCAGTGGTTCTTGCTGGTTTTCTTTTCTACTCCAAGGGAAATGCATTCACTGAAAAATGTGATTTTGGTAGGGAAAATGTGTTCTCTAATTTCAGCTGAATTCAAGTGATAGTTTCGAACAACAACAACAACAAAAGAATCCTTTCAAGTCCCAACATTTTGCTCAACCTTTCCAAAATCAAACACTGATTTTCAGTTTGATTTGCAGTCTGAGACTAGACTTAAAGTCGTAGCTTTATGTATTATATAGAGGATAACAAAAACCTCGCAGAAGTAAAATCAAACTATTCCTTTGGACATGGAATCAAAAGGTTAGGTTTTTTTGGAATAGTTTGGGTTTTTTTTAAATATCATTGTCATCTGGATAATATATCCATAACTCAGAAGTACGGGATGCTCTAGTCACATGTGGCAGAAGACTCTGTAGAACATGGTAGGGTCTGATGCATTATGTTACATTTTGGTTAACTGATTTCTTTTGAAAGATGGGATTTGATCCACATGGACTGGACTTTGTCCCAAGCAGTACACGGCGTAGCCCGAGTTAGAAAGGAGGTCACCTCAGCGTATCCAAAGGATGTGTGTCATTGCTGCTGCCATTTAACTGCCATTCATTTTCCTCCAATTGTTGTGACTTGACTCAGCCTAAATTCTGGTTAATCAGGGCTGGGGTTTTCATCAAAGTTCTGCAGAGCCTCCCACAACCAGGGACTCTGGGCATGACTTCCAAGAAATACTGCTCTGTAATTAATATCCCATTGATGCACACTGTATTCCTAGAAAAGGATGAAGCAGGGGACATTTTGCTTCTCATTTTCTTTGTAATGAATAAACCGTTTCTGCTGGCTGGTTTGAATACTGCTGAACAAACCAGGTAGTAGATACAACATCAAAAAATGAACGAGTAATGGAAGGATTTTATATATTATGGCAAGCCTGGTACTTAGATAATATAAAACATAAATAGACTTTGTAAAGTTGAAATGCCCATGTTAAAATCTCTTTTTTTTTTTCTCCTAACCAAAATCTCAGATTTTCCACCTGCAGAAAACATCTATTTTTTGGCCTTTTTTTTTTTTTTTTTCCCAAGAATAATTAAACCCCACCAACCTGTCAAGACAGAATAAGTGCCAAACAGTTCCATGAGCTAATTCCACAGGCACGCTCCTGAGTTTTCCTTTACTTAAGCAGTGCTGAGGTGCTGGGCTTCCATGATTCCTGTGTCGGCACGTTTGGGCTCTGCGTATGCCCATTGGTTTTCCACTTCTCCATCCTGTCAAGAAGCTGAGGTGGAGATAACACATGCACATGAGGAGATAGGCAGAAATTAGTGTTTACTCTCAGCAAGTCTGGTCCCACAGGAGGTGTGATGTGGCTGAGGAGAGCTCAGGGTGAGCATGGGCTGCTTCATGATATGAGAGAGGTGATGGTATCCTGCAAGTGAAAATTGCCCTTTTAGCTGAATATGAATGTCAGAGATGTTCATATAAGCAGCTCCCTTTGTTTATTCTGCCTTTTGTGCTAGTTTTAGCTGTTGGCCAGCATCCTTTATTGCAGGTCCATTGGCTTTAGGAAGAGGAGGATGCTTGTGACCTGGTGGCTCTCGTGGTTGGAGTGCTCCATGAGGAAAATCAGGGATGGACAGTGAGTGCATTTAATGAGGGTGCGTTTACCAGATAGGGAGGATGTGAATACTTGGGTTTGTCACATACGCAAAGGACTGATGGTTGCTGAGTGGCGTTTTTGCAGGTTTCTTCAAACAGATCACTCCCCAGCGCTTCTGCTCTAGGCTTTCCTGCTCACTTGGGGTTTTCAGTGCACAAATCCCATGCTCCAACATGCCTTCCAAAACATGGCAGACCATTGCACTGGCTGATGTTAAACCTCTTCCCAAGTCAGTCTGCAGGGTGCACTGCCAAAACCCTGAGCAACTGGAGAAGAGGTTGCCAGCTGCCTTCAGAGACTTTGGAGAAGAGCAAGACAGGGAAGCGGTGAGTCCTTCCCCTTGACAGCGCTGTCAGTGTGACACGCTTGATGATATGTCAGCTCAGCTGAGAAATATTTATGCACGAGGTGATTCCCTGCCCTACAGCAAGGCTGCTGGCAGCCACTGGTGCGATGCCTGTCTCCATGCTGGTGCTCTAAGTGTGATCTAAATACCTTGTTTTCTTAGGCACCGCTGTTGGCTGAGACGAGCAGGTGCGGTAGAGGGTGGTTTTTTGGGAGAGGGTTAATGGTGGGATCCCTCAGAGCCCATGGCAGCAGGAAGCCGTATTGTGTGTTGACTTTAAACAGGAGGTTTGGGAGATCAGCTCTGGAGCAGAAAACAGAGACTTGGGAGGAACAAACACTCGCTGCTTCAGAAGGGCGGCGATTTCCTTTTGGGTAAACACGTCATTAATCTCAGGGAGCACATTCTTTTCCATCAAAAGATAAGGGATTCCAGTTGCCTTTCACAGGGCTTGGCCTTTTCAGATTGTTTTAACTGTGGCTTTCACTCCTTCAATTACAGACTTTACATAATCTCTCATTTTGGGTTTGCCAGGCTTATTATGGGAGCAGAGAATGTCTTGGGCAAGGGAACTTCTTTCCTTCTTTCTTTAAAATTGCTCTGATCCCTTTCTCCCTACCCCCTTACCATTTTTTCCCCACTAAAACCTGTCTGGTTTTTGCTACTTGCAGCTCTGATGAATTTGAAATGTGTGCTGTTTGTCCTGATTTATGAAACCATCTCACTAGGGCTAGTGATACAATAGGAGCTTATTTGTTTGCCTAAGTGGAAAAAGAGCAATGGTCTCCTCTCCCTGCCCCAGGCTGCGCTGTGGCCAGCAAGGCATGGTGAGGTGCTGGCCAAGGCACCCAGCACTTAATGTTCAGCTGGCACCATCCTGCCGTGTGGGGAAACAGCAACAGCCGAGCTGCTGCTTTTACTCCTGCTGCCTGTGGCTTAGGGTCTGTGATTGCTCTGAGCTGTTTTGGTTGTAAATGTGTTTAACTGGCATTTAGGGATGAAATTACAGAGGGAATTTAGCCCCTTCCTGTTCTCACCTTTGTGTTTAGGGCTGCCAGCGGTGGCATGGGTTGGGGTGGGGTAGAGCAGGAGGTGGGGAGCTCCTGCATTACCCATCTGTCAGTGCCCTGGCAGCTTAAGCAGATGTTCTGCCATCTTTCTGCACTGATCCATCAGTGTGGCCACGTTCTGTCACTGTAATTGCCTTTTTGTCACTGCATAATCATTGATCTACATGCATTTAACATAGACATTCCTTTCTGACTTTTCCTTTGCCTAGTTTAAGACTCCCAAAGCAGAAATACTGAGGCTTTGGGAGCTGTCAGTAGGTAGGATGTGGCCTGGAGGACTGAGGCAAACCCAAGGAGTAAAGTCATTCATGACATACAGAGGGTGAATCTGTAAGGTCAGGTGTCAGAAGTCTTGTGTTTGCTCTTCTCTATCTGGGCTGGGCTGCACATACCCCATCTCCAGCTATGGAGTTTTGCTGCTGCCCAAAAGTCCAGCATGGAGCAGATGGGCTCCTGGCTCGTAGGAAATGTGTGCTGATCCATGCTGACTCACATGGCACACGTGTTGCATGGGAGCTTCAGAAAAGGACAACTGGGTTTGGTGAATGTGGTCCCCTTGGTAGATGAGTCCAGTGGTAAGTGTCATGAAACAGACATTGATCTCTCCGGTCTCCTCCATTCTCTTCCATCTCTGCTCCCCTGCTCCCCTGTAGCTCTTCTCTTTTCCTTCTATTTCTTCCCAGTCTTCCAGCCAAAACTTGTATATCCAAAGGTGAAACAGGGGATGTCCTGGAAAAAGCTAAAGCATTTTTGTATCTCCATACAGGTTTGGCAAAGGTCATGTTTATTCTCTGTGGCTGCCAGTGCAGCTCTGCCTCTTAACACGCTTTGTGTTCATGGCTCACCAGTTCCCTGTCTTTGAGAAGACTGAGGCCTTATGGTGAAAGCCTGTTCATTCATCTCACAGCAAGTTGAGCAGTGGATTGCTAGCACAGAAAACCCACTATACTGTCTTCTGTCCACCTCCAGCCCTGCTTCTCTTCACTCTTTTCCTTCCCAACCTTTCCATGTTTTTCTCATAGATCTCTTCCTCCACCTGCCCAATACCAGGCTGGCAGCAGTGGGGCAGCACCTGGGAATAGCAGTGGTAGTGCTGGACTTTCCTGGGAAAAAATGTGGGTAGGACTTCAGGAGCTGGATCTGGGAGGGTGTAAAGGCCTGGCTGCAGAAGTGGCCAGGCCTTGGAAATGCATTGGAAATGTGATTGTTAATGTCAGTGTTAAACAAGCCCAACACAGGAAGCCAAGCGTGTGCACGGAGGGATGCAGAGGCACGGGGCTTGTGACTGCGCTGCTTTGATTGATTTTTTTATTCTATTGGGAAAGGTGATTCAAGGGTTATTCATGACCCTGGTGCCCTTTTCACGCCTCTTTGATGGTGCCAATTCGTTGGAGAGGTGCACTGGTTTTGGTGACTTCCGCTGGCTGTGTTGCATGGTATTGCTGGGCTGGACCCACATCGTTCTCTGGCATGTGGGAGTACCCCCTCCTGCAGAGGCATCTGGAGCATAACTGTGTCGGTGCAGAGCAGCGTTCAGAGCTGTTATGTCAGAGGAGCCTGCGTTGCTTGTTACCTCAAATTAGATTTCAGCATTTGCATAGTGTGTGGGGAACACGAAGATAAAATGATCGTGGGGTTTGTACAACATTCATGGCTTTGCTTCCAGATCTTCATAGAAGGAAGGGAAACTATCTTACTGTAGAGGTGTGTGTTCAGGTGAGGTAGCAGCTGTGGGAGCAGGCTGTGAGGGCCATTCCAGTTTCCTCTACACTGGTGTGTCCAGGTATCTCTAGCACCTGCACCAGGACCCCACTCTGAATATGCTCTTGGACTGGTGTCCAAATGGGATGACTGGATTTTGGAGCTTATGCCAGGGGAGTTTAGAGGTGGAAGAAGAAATGGTAAAGAGAGAGGTAATTGTGCCAGCAGTATATAATTGCTCTTTGGCTCTCCATGTCTTACATCACACAGGATCCTGAAAATGCTGGGGTCAGACCTGGGAAATGTGCTGCAAAACAAACACTTCCAGCTGTTCCTCTGAAAGCAAGTCTCAGCAAGTACCTTCTAGGCAGGAATGTGTGGCCTTACTTATTTAGGAAAAGGAAAAAATCTCACCATGTTAAGCCTTCAGCATTCACCTTCATAATTAAAATCTCTAATCACAAGCAGAGTGTAATACGTGACTGTCTTCAGGGAGCTGTTTCTTAAGGTGGTTTTCCATTTTTACATTATTTAGCCCCTGCCTCGGTGCCAGGGTTTACTTAACCTTAAGCTTGTGAACAGGCTTATTGAATTTGGCCAAGACTTGACTAATCTGTAACGAGCTCCAGGTTGCCTGGAACTTGGCAGCACCATCATTCTCTGTGCTGTTGCATAATGTCCTGACCCCGCATAACCACGGCTTTGCCTCATGCCCCTTCTTCAACCTTGTTGAGCCTGCTTTGAAACCCTGGGCTCCATGGATGGGCCACCCTGCTAAGGGGTGTCCTGAGTGCTGAAAACCTCCTCAGCTGCTTTCATCCTCTTCCATGGGGCGAGAGGTGGCAGAAAGTGCAAGAAAACCTCCAAGATGGAAACCAGCTGGGGTGAATGGGGGATGCAGTGGTGGCAACCAGGTGAAGGCCAGTACCTCCTCCCAAGCACCTGTGGTGGCTGGGGAATGTGAGAACACTGGTCACTTTCTTTCTCCTCCTCTTGCTCCACCTGCATCAGGCTGATCTGCAGCCCGTTGCTGACCCCTGTGCTTGTGAATGGAGGATGCTCATCCTGGAAGCTCTTCCATTTAAAACTGGCTAGGTGTTTTTTATTGTTAATTTCATCATTTTAATAAGGGCAACTGCAAGGACTTATTTTGTCAGAAATCACAGGAATAATTCAGATGTTGCTCTAAGTCAGTTTTTTCCCCTCTTGTTTATTTACTTCAGCTCCACTACTTGAGAAACCCATTATTTGCCTGCTCTTTATTGAGTATCCAATGATGAAAATAAATTGATACCATCTTTACTGTTCATTTCCCATAAGGTTGGTATGGCACAGAGAAGGAACTGGTTTATTTTCCTACTAGCATAAACCTGGGAAGACTGTTTTGTAGCCCTTCAGCTCTAGCCCTCTGCAAGCCAGCCAAGAGCAGGATCATTAAAGGCAGGATTTAGAGGCTGTGGGCTTGCATATATATTAACTGGGAGCAAAGTTTGTCAAACACTTTTTAATGAGCAAGGAGGAAGGCATCTGGCCTGGATCTCAGCTACCCAGCAGTAAGCTGGAGGAAAAGATCCTCTTGCAAAAAATAAGAATTAAAAAAAATAATAAAATGATCTTGCCTTGTTTGGAGATCAGAGTTCCAAATATAGACCCTATCACATTTCCTTCCCTCCTCCTTCCGAAGCTTGTCCTTTTGAAGTGCACTTTCAATGGGATGTGGATAATTGACTCTGTGAACAACTGTCTGACTGCTCTGTTGGTTTAACCGATTGGTCTCAGTTGCTGATTCCTGTTTTGTTTTGGATGATTTTCAGCTCAATTGCCCCGTCAGCTACAATTAGTCCCACTAATATGACTGCTGGAAGGTCACAGATGAGTCGCTCTGGTCACAGGCATGGGGGCAGCCAAGAGATACTCACAGCGTGGTGTTCTCAGCTCCTTGGTTGTGTGCTGATAGCTTGCTTAAATTAATGGCAGTTGCAAATCCTGGTGTAAAACAGGTCAAAAGGGATGTGAGATTTGCTTCTCACAAAGGTAGGGTGACCGACTGAGGAATAAGGTTGCAACAGCTTTTGGATGGTTGCAAGTAACTTTTGGATGAATTTTTCTTTAATGAGACAAGAAAGTTCCTGGTTCTGTATAAGGGAAATGTGGAGTTCCTGAGCTTCCTCTCGCACACCAGAGCAGCAAGGAAAGGAAGCAGAAGTGGGATAGAGTCGTAGGTACATCCTGTGGCTCTTTCAAAAATCCATACTGTTGTTTTCTGTGGTTCCCATGATGTCTGCCATTGTTTCGGGCTTTGTTTCTTCCACCCACAGTTTACATTTGGGGGGACTAAAGTGGGAAAGGCAGCAGCAGACAAATGGATGGAGGACAACGGATCATTTGGCTTCTTAAGATCAATAGGGGATATATGCATGGAGGTGCAGGTTAGATGTTGAACTCTTGGGTCTCACATTCTCTCTTTGGCCATGGTATGGCCAAAATGATATCACAGAAAATGTACTCTGGTTGTATACTTGGCCTTTTATATAAGAAAGGAGACTTGAGGTACCCAAAGTGCCTGGGTCAGCCTATTGTTGATTTTATATAGTCCCAAAAGCCAGTTAGAAGACCAGAGTTGGAGATCACTTGTGAAGCAAGATTGTGTGCCTGATGAGGTTCTGCAAGGGTTTGGTTTGGTTATGTGGCACTTCCTTTAGCTGCTGGGGTGATGGAAAAGAGAATATGCAGATTCACTTATGCAGGGACCCCCAGCTGGGAAGGGCTCACAGCAGCTTCACTGAGGGGATCAGACTTCCAGATGACCTCACACAAGCTGCGGAAGGTGGTGTGAAAAGGGTGATCTGTGGTCTGATGGAGACAAAGTCCTACAGCCTGGCAGAAACTATCAACTATGCCAGTGCAGGATGGGACTGTTTCCAGTAAGTGAAAAGATAGTGTCAAAAAATGCAAGTAGCTCATGGATCAGGCAAGAAATAGCATCATGAACTTCAGACAGGGTGATTTGAGTTAGATAGTAGGGGAAACTGAAATGATAGAGAAGGGGAAAATATGAGAGTAAACCATCAAGAGAGGCTGGAGTCCGCTTCACAGGAGACTTAAGAATTGGTGGGGCAAATGTTTGTCAAGGATGACATAGATATATTTGTTCGGGCTGCTACAGAGCACCGGTTGGAGAAGGTCTGCAGAGCTCCTTGGGGTGACATGAGTATTTTGCCCACCCCTTTTGTTTCATTAATGAAACATTAACATTTCTATGAGGAGCACATACTTTCTGAAAAAACGCTTGGCCAGGAACCAAACTTCTCCTCAAGCAGCTTGGTGGGACCTTAGCAGGCATCCCATGTGCCGTGCCATTGTGTGCATGAATTCCAGTTGAAGGAGCTCAGGTCTGGTCTAACGGGAGCATACAGCCTACATGAATCTCCACTTTATTTCTCCAGAAGCTGTGCTTTCTGTGGACATCTGTGAGGACCAGAGATCAGTGTGTTGTGCTCAGCTTATTCGCTTTAAATCTCGTGTGGGACTTGTTCCTAATGAAGATAGCTGGTGCTTTTATAAAGCCTAGCAGCAGGAGACCTCTTCTATCAGTGTGTTTCCATCCATGTTTGGGCAACACAATGAATGCAGATGTAGTAGGAAACTTTTGATTATCTATAGGGTTTTTTTCTGTGGCAACTTCAAAGCTCTGTGGTTAGTTATATTCTGAGACTTTAAATGGATATGTCTTGTGTTCAGAGATCTGATTTAGTTTTCCGGTTTAATCTATTGTCCAAACATCATTAATGTTGTCTTTGAGGCATGAGACAGCTTTGATGGAGTCTTTTTTTAATTTCTGGCCGTCACCCTGTGCAGCCATAAACAACATCCTGCCTGCTAATGAGAAAATTCAAGCTATTGCAGTCACATGTCTTGTGGAAATAGACTGGAGTGGCAGGAGAGAAAAATGAACTGACTTTGCTCACCTTCCACCCCAGCTGGCACGAGCATTTGAATTACTGACAAGCAGGAGATGTTTCCACAGATTGAGACACACCATTAAAAAGCAGGGTTGTCTGTTGAAAATGCAATAATTATTTTCATAGACGTATCATGAATTCCTTAATTCCTGCTTTTGTGAGTTGCATTTTCTGCCTATAAGCATCTATACCCATTCCTGATTAATGCCCAGTTAGCATGTCAGGTGTTGGGCTCAGCTACTTCTAAGAAATCAAGGTTTATGGAAAAATTTGGCTTGTCTTTCTAGTGTGAAGTGAGGGATCAGGATCCTCCATTAAATACCCAGTAAAACAATTTCAAGATGTTGATAGCCTTCCCTATCTTCTGTAAAACTTTTTGTTTGGAAGGTAAAGCTCGTGTGTGTATATGACCTTGGAAACACCTGGCAGAAGTTGGTCCAAGGTCTTGGCATTTACTCCTTGTTGTGCCATGACAAACATTTGTCAAAGATTTGGGAGGGAGGCAGCTGGTTGTGATGCGCAGCCCCATGTTGAGTCCAGTCCTGGTTTGGGGATAATAATGCAGCAACAAGAGAGCAATATTGAGAGAGTAAGTGCACAACGTGGCAGTGGGAAGTTTTAGAGCACCTTATTCCTTCTTCATTGGGAAACCCATCTTGCTGGAGAGAGCCTGCCCTGCAGCAAACTGGCTTTACTGGCTCTGGCCTCATTGACGACCAGTGTATAAGCTGGGTGTGTTGGTAGCAGCTTCACATCATGGGCCCATCTCAGGTCTTGTCTGTACAGGAGCTTGACAGGCAGAAACACAGGATGAGGATATGGTGTGAGGGTTTGCCCAGGAAGACAGTTGTCTTGCGGCTGCATGATCTTGCTCTGTTTGGAAAGAGGATTAAAGTGGCATGAATAAATGAGTATAAATACTAGCTGATGACCCCAATGGACAGGTTTTACAAGAAGCTGTCCTGCTTGCTTGCAGCCAGAACTTGGTGTGATCCATGTTCCAGCTTGGTGAGAGCTGCCCAGCCTGGTGGTGCCTCTTGAAGGGCTGGCCTGTGCTGCTGCACCTTTTCATGGCATGCGCACCCTTGTAACCACACTGACCTCTTGTCTGCCTTCTCCCTCCACCAAATAAGTTGACATTCATCCTCTCAATCTGTCCCAGGAAATAGCCACTGGTGTTGCATATGTGTAGAGGGTGAGTGGTTGCCAAGAGCAGGCTAGAGGACCTCCTGCCCTCCCTGTGGTTTCTCCTCTCACCCTGTGTGTCTTTGCAGAACATGGCTTCGTTGGGTACTCTGAAGAGCTTATGTTCAACAACACGCTGCCAGACTACAGCCACGGGGAGTCCTTCTTCACTGTTTTTGGAGTGTTTTTCCCAGCTGCCACAGGTATGGTTAAGTTTTATCCTCCCCCTCTTTCCTTCCACAGTCACACATTGGAGATGAGCAGAAGCAAAGGCAAGGTGAGTGAGATGCTACTTGGCCATAGCAGACTCATGTGGTTGGTAAAAAGTGCTCAGGCTTTCCTCCAGCACCTCAAATTTTACCCAGTCTTGTTCTGTTTGCTTGAATGTGCTCTTCTGTCTCTCTGGGGTCAGAAACTGCTGGACAACGCTATGGGTTGATGGAGTGGTATAAATCCTTTGCCGTCAAGGGAAAGGCTCAGGCACTGGTCTGACCTTGTGGCCTGATAGCATTGGCTATCAAGCCTTTGTAAAAAGACTGATTTGTCTTATCAGATAAACCTTATGACTTGATTGCACTGGGAGGGTAGGAAGAGCACAGGAGGGCTTTCCTTACCACAGACAGATGGCCAGGCTGGGATGATGCCATTGTTCATGGTACTGACCACCACTCTTCATGGTGTCACACATGCATCTTTGCATGGTAGCAGAGCTCATGTTTACCATCTTAATTGAATACTTTCATATTATTCATTCCCTTAAATTACTGGGAAGATCCATGTCCACTTTCCAATGCTGGCAATCTCCAATGGGAATAAAATAACTAGTAGCTGAAGTTAATACCTTTTGTTGATGCTGTTTTTAAGCTATAAAAAGTACCAATTATAAGCAGTTTCCATAGCAATGAATCGTTGGATTACAGAATGAATTTTCAGAGGATTAGCTCTAGGCAACTCAGTGGAAGTTGTTCATAGAATTGTGGTACAGAGACAAAATAAAGGGTTTTGTGAAACAGATGGGACTGGAGGAATGGACTGATGGCAGAAGTCGTCATCAGGTGCATCCAGTGCAGGACTTCAAATTTTCCTTTGAAATCCTCTCTCCCAGCTTATGAGGCTGGCTATTGCCTCGCTGTAGACATCCTCCTGAAAAAATCACCTGCTTGAACTATTGACACCATGGAGAAGTTGCTTTGTTCTTTCTAACTGTTCCAAGCGAGTCCCCTAGCCAAAGAAAGAGACCTTTCTCATGAGCCCTGCCTGTGATGCAGGAAAGCAGTTTTTTCCAGCTCCCTGGTTATACAAGAGGAATAGTTATGACAAAGCTGTGCAGAAAATTGCAATGATTAGCCATATTAAATGGTTCTTCATCACTGCTAATGCTTGGCTGCTAGGAAGAGTGCCAAAGCTAATAGATATAATTTATTTAAAGCCCTGGTAGCCTGTTGCTTTGTTAGTTAGCAGTAATAATACCAGTAGTAATGTTAAACTTTCTTTGAAAATAAAGTTTGGGCTGATGTATAATTACTTTGGTTGCTACGCAGCTTTTTCATGTGTTCTTTTTAATTGCTTGGTTATTTACAGGATTTAAGTTATTCCTCTGGGTTAGCAGTGCCAGTGGTACCATATAACATCGCTATTGCTCTTTTTACTGTTGTTTGTAGCACTGTGGAGTTCCGGAGACTCATAAAACATAGGGTTGTGTGCAGTTCTCTATCTGGAAGAACTTGTGATGTGCTTAAGAAATATTTATGGTGGACATCAAGACTTGTGTGCTGCAGATCACAACTGGGGAGCCCAGTGAAATTTCAGCAGCTCTGGGAATAAAGCTCGCAACTCCCAGGGCTGGGGCAATGGGTGAAGGCTCGTTCCCCCATGTCCCACCTGACCCATGCTGGCTTGGCTTGCCTTCTTCTCCACGACAGGGGCGTGATGCTAGAGCTGAAGATGGGACCCTGGGTTTCTCAATGTCCTCTATGCTGGAGCAGAGCTGTTTCCCACTGCATTGCAGGTGCTGCCTGGATGCAGCCTGAGCCTTCCAGTAGGACAGGTGGTCCACAGGATTGAAGATGACACTTCAGGGATGCATTTGGCAGCGGGATTAGTAGCAGGCTGGAGAGATGTGATAGGATTGCCAGTGCCTCTGATGCAGGGCAGGCAGCGTGATGCAGATTGCAAGCAAGCGGCTGTGTCAGACTCCATCAACTCCACATGAAAGGGAGTGAACATCAGGGACAGGGGACATGTGAACATCATTCCCAGGTTATCACCTCCAGCCTGTGCTCCTGCTCCTGCCCAGCACCATCCCTAAGTGGTACCTGTCTCTGCTGGAACCCCTGCAGTGACCCAGCTGGAGCACTGGAAGTGAAATAATTGTGTTAATATAAATCGGGGGGGGGGGGGGGGGGTTCCACAAAACA
>JBCJKH010058464.1:22250-36383 GCA_039877255.1 Loriculus beryllinus
CTAGGTACCCTACCGGAACCACCAGGTTTGGATACAGAGGTGGCAAAAGTGAGACGTGGGGAAAAAGTAATCAGGGTGGGTTTTGATCTGGGAGGCAACAACATTAGAGAATGAAAAGTGATCAAGGTAAATGGGAGAAGAGGCATGGGAAACGGAGCAGAGGGGTACAAAAGGAGCCAATTGAGTTGCTGGGCAGTATGCTTGAGCTCTGCACATGATCATCTCAATCCATTCTATCTTCTTATTCAACTCAACTCCTAACTACTTTCTGTTAGGCTTTGCCTAACATGGGAATTATTGCACAGACACTTCTTGTGAGAAATAGCTGCAGTCAACTGTCTGCAGTTGGATGATCTATTGCCCACAGCTTCTGTATCCCGTCATCCTTGTTTGCTTCGGTTTTTTTTCCCTTGAAGTTAGGAAAGAGAGATAAAAGACTACAGCAGAAAGGGAGGTAGCAGTGCAGGGAACATGAAAAAACAAACTCCCCCATAAAATCCTATCCAGATAATGCTGTTTATTGTTATTTGGCAGGGAAAATCAGAACATACTGGACTCCAGCATGTAGCCAACATGCTTTCTGTACCCAAAACGATTAATTTAACATCAGCTTGAGTATCTCTGCATGGCAGCATTGCCATACTCTGTTTCAACAATGAAGACAGAGAGCTAAACAAGTACACCTCCACTAAAGGCTTCCTCTTGTTCTTTTATCCTAGAGGTAACACTACAGTCAGCGCCAACAAAAAGAAATAAGAAAAATAAATTGGCAGTGGTGTTGCCCCTGATATCTCAGTATCTTTAACTGGAATAATCTCAATAAATTAGATCATTTCAAGAACCAGCAGAAGGTTTCACAAAAGCCACTGAGACACAAACTATTTTATATACAATACTGAAAAAGGGGGGGGGGGGGGGGAAGAGAAACTTACTAAACCAAAATCCAGTGGGAAAAAATACAATCTTCAGGTTTCAGCCTTGATTTAATAATTGAAACATCACGATACATGAGATTGCACGTGACATGCTGTGGCATCACTTCTCTAATGTGCCATACTCACAGACTACTCCCTGGTTTAGATGTTATTAGTCTGCTATATGATACACAGTGTGTCTTAATTCTGCTGTTTCAAGGTAAATAGAAAGTCATGGCTATATAATGTGTAGATATATTACATTTGCACTTGTCTTTCTAATGGAGCCTTCCCAAATCATCAGTTTAAAAAGGCCAACACCATTTGGCTGGTACCATTCTCTTGAAATCCAAACTGTTTGAGAAGATAAATTGTTGTTACTATATGTATAACACCTGACATATTTTACCCACTGAAATGTGCTATAAAATATGTTTCCAGTGACTGTCAGGAAAAGAAGGATTGGTGTTGGCTGCCACTAGTGACAAGTCCTTTCCTCCAGCCTACTGCCTGAATTGTACAAAGTTCACGTAAAGATTTATCAACACGCATGAAGTCAAACTTGAGGAAAATCTTGATCTGGGCTCTCGGGTACTTCCACAAATTCTTTCCACTTTAACCTGTAAAATAGAAGCTGTCTTTCGACTCTTAGCTCAGTGTGAGAGGATGACAAGGAAGAAAGTCTAAGCTTTTGTTCGGTAATGATACTGATGCTCTCCATTTGTCAACCAGCCAGGGACAGTTTGTTGTGCAAGTGTTATCATTTTACTAAGCAGATTCCCCGTGTCACACTACAGCTGGCAAGCAGCAGAAACAGAATTAGCTCCATTAAAAGCATGTGCTGTGCACCAGCCATCAAATGGGACACACTTCCCACATTTGTAGTCTTCACTCTGGCTTCTCCACATCCCCCTTGACACCACAACTTTTAGAATACCAAGTTTGAAGGTTTTCAGCCTCCTGAAAAAGAAAACTGAAAACACATAGCAGTCACACAGTGAGAAAGCTATCTTTCACAAAATGTGTCCTCAGCTGAGAAAAGGGAGAACATAAAGTTAATTAAAGTGCTGTCCAGCTGGAACTTGAAAATTCTTCAACAGAGGGAATATATCATACCTTGCGTCTTCCCATGTACACTGAAAAATAGCAACTGCTGTGGATTTAATTAAAGGTTTGAGTTACTTTTTAGTTAATACACTTTACTTGATTTATTATTATTCAATCAAGATGCAAAGTTATAATCCCCATCATGAAAAAGAATGTTTTCCTCCATTAGGATAAACTATGTGATTGTTGGTTTTGAATTTAGGCAGAGTTTTTTATAACACCTGGGGAAACCTGGAGAACATAAATAATGCTAACTCAGCTGGTTTGAATTGGCCTTGTTCATTTGATTCAAAGGCAGAAGTTTTTGCTTGCTATATTTTCTCAATAAATTTTGGTTGTTTCTCAACAACATATTTCAAGCTAAAATGTCATATTTAGAGGCAGATACTTAGAGACTGTACAAACCTCCTTCTCCATCAAATCCATAAGTTAGGGTCCTTTGCTTATGAAGAACTATGCTGCAGCTAATTGATTATGGGCCCACCTCAAAGCACCAGTGTACTTCCTTACAACCTCTCTGTGGTTTCCTTGTCACCTACAGAATTCAAATTCCAGCTCACCCAACTACGCTTGTACATAACAAAAAAAAAAAAAAAAAGTCAAACACATTCCTTGTTGCAACAAACTATCAGCACAACTCAGAGGCATTTTGGCATCAAGAGCAGTAGCTTTTATATCAGCGTCCTTCAGGTCCAGTGCCACATTGTGAATAAAAGATGAATTTGGAAGCACTGTGGGGATTGGATAACTCAATCTGCTGTTAGCTGTGGAGAGAAACCTGAACTGGTCTGAGACTGGTGAGCTTCACTCATCCACATACAGTGCTTCACCAACAGGCCTCCAGTATTTTCAGAGGCCATTTGAAAAGCTTGAATTGAGCTGAGATGGCACTTGGCCCAGGTTGATAACATGCTCCAGACATCTCAGGGTCGTGGGTTTGAGCCCTACGCTGGGCACTTATTTTTAGATTGGATATAAGGAAGAAATTCTTTACTGTAAGGGTGGTGAGGCACTGGAATGGGTTGCCCAAGGAAGCTGTGAGTGCTTCATTCATGGCAGTGTTCAAGGCCAGGTTGGATGAAGCCTTGGATGGCATGGTTCAGTGTGAGGTGTCCCTGCTTATGGCAGGGGGATTGGAACTAGATGATCTTAAGGTCCTTTCCAACCCTAACTATTATATGATTTTATGATTCTATGACTCCTCCTTTAAGTATGGGCAAAGCCTCACAGCCAGTTTTGTACCTTGGGTTCCTAGCCTTAGCATGGAGACTGTAATCCATTGCTTCATTCTGTTTCCCTTTCTTGCATCTTAGATGGCAATTTTTTAGGTTAAGGACTGTTCTGATTGTACGATACCCTGTACTCTTGCCTAAAATAGCAGTTCAGCACTTTATCCTTAGTCCTACCACATATTTTCTACATGCCTTTGAGACAATCACTGGTCCTCTCAGTGCTTCTTTCTCCTACCTGCGAAGTAGAGATAATGCCTACTTCCAAAGCAGATCCCTTGGCTGGAAGGTGCCAGCTGCGTGCTGAGCACTGTTATTCCCTCTGCTAAATGTGCATGTGATCATCATTAAGCACAGACAGGACAGGCCATTTTGTAATGGTGGTTGTCACCATGAATGCAGGGAATTGTAATGGATCTGGTCTGGGGGGGTGGTACCACCTGCTGAATGCACTGCTGTGATGAACAGTAACATTTATCTTTTCAACAATTGGGCAGCACTGTCTTCTGTGAGGTTTGCACTAAGATAAGATGGGTTTTGTTCTGCTTTTCCCCCCCCAGTATTATTCAAACTGTACAAAGGGTTGTTTGTAGATGTGATATTGGTGGCTTGCTTCAAAGACATGAACAGTTTCTTACCAAGCATCAATGGAAACCAGTATTTGTGTGTATGGCGGTGCAATGAAGTGATATTCTCACTGATTAATCAGTTAACTGATTGATTAAGTTATATTACATATTGTAATATCTATTATATATGCTGTAACTTGATTAAATTGCATCTATACAGGTGTGATGGCTGGGTTCAATATGAGCGGAGATCTCCAGAAGCCTGCTACCAACATCCCCCTGGGGTCTCTGGCTGCTATTGGCACCTCGTAAGTCATTTATTGGGAAAAATTTACTCTTTGGAGACTGCCCTGGATGTGGCCAATCTATTTCATATTCCCATCAGCCTTTTATTACTAAGCCATCTGGAAAATTAAAGGCTGACTGTCATTCAAACTGTTATCCATTACAACCACCTGCTCTGGGTGGGTTAGAGAAGAGGTTCATTCATGCAGATGTAATTGGTCTTTCCTTTGCTGGGTGGGATCTGTGCTGGTACTAGAGCAATTGTGATTCTGCAGCCTGGCTGTCCCAGAGCGGGATCAAAGTTCTCAAGGCTTGGGGTGTGTGATTTTGTGACTTACTACTGTTGATTTTGAAGTGCTTTATTTTTCTATATAAATAGAAAATATTAAAAAAGTAAAAAATACAATTTTTATGGGAAAATGAGGCAACGACAGGTGAACCCTACAAGGCCAGGGGAGTGTAGGAGCCCTTCATCCCCAGGCAATTCTCTCCCCAGGAAATTCTGCTTTCCAGGAGTAAAATACTGTTACATATTAACCCCCCACCTCCCCCAAACCTCAGTAGGTTTTCCTGACTGTTTTCATTGCCACCTAAATTGCTTTTGAAATTATTACTTTTAATTGTGTACCAAGGTTCAGACAGAAAGGATCTTCACAATTTAGAGGGATTCCTGACAAAATCAGTGCTTGTTTGAAGTGAGGGGATTCTGTAGAACACAGAAGTATCACAGATGGATGGACTGTGGCCATTTACATCTGCTGTCTGGGCTTTGCAGACAGACTGGATTATCCCTTCACCTGAGTGAAAGGCCAGGGACACCAGAAGAGGATCATGACTTGGGTTGTAGAGCAGGCTGGCTGCGGTGTTTAATGTTACTGCCAGATGAGGAGATCTCTGTACTTGCACAATCACAGAATGGTTTGGGTTGGAAAGGAGCTTCCAAGGTCATCTAGTCCAACCCCCTGCAATGAGCAGGGACCTCTCCAACTAGATCAGGTTGCTCAAAGCCCTGTCCAGCCTGACCTTGAATGTCTCCAGGGATGGGACATCTCTTGCCTCTCTGGGCAACCTGTGCCAGTGTTCCAGCACCCCCATCATAAGAAATTTCTTTTTATGTCTAGTCCGAATCTACCCTCTTACAGTTTAAAAACATTACTCCTACAGGCCCTATCAAAAAAGTCTGTCCCCAGGACTGGGTTATTCCCCCCCGCACACATCAATAGTGCAGGTAGCTTCCCCTCAGGGGTACCGTAAGGTCGTGCTTCAACTGTTCCTGGTACATTGCAGTGGGTAAGAGACATGGACTGGTGTTAAATTAATCCCTGAGGCTGAATAGTGCAGGAACAGCCCATGCAGAGTGATTGAAGATGCAACCTGCTGGTACTTGACTGTCTCCTGTCTCTGCTGATGAGCGGAAATACCAATGGTCTTGTCTTACTGGAAAAAAGACTGTATTTTTATTGTTTGCAGGTGGTTTCTGTACATGGTCTTTGTTTTTTTGCTGGGAGCCATTTGTACCCGTCAGTCGCTCCGTTATGACTTCATGATAGCAGAGAAGGTAACTTGTTCAAGTAACCCAGTGAAGTTTTGTGTAATGGTGCTTTCAGGTGGTCATCTGCCTCACTGAATGATTGAACTTTCCAAAGCCTAAGGAATTTGAGTACACATCCCTCATAGAAATTCAGGGGGATTTTCCCATTGCAAATCTCAGTGTACAATTGTTTGTATAATTTTGCATCCACCAGCATGTCCAGTAATGCTGAATCATGGCATAATCACCCAGCAATAGCTTTAAGAGTTAAAATATGCTAATATGGTCTAATGATAAATGATGTATTTTATTCAGTGTTTCCTTTCTCTTTGGTGAAAGCTTAGATCAAATTGAAATCTCTAAAGAACCCTGCTGCCTATCTTTACTAAGTCAAGCGAAGCTTACATTTCCACATCTAGTGGGCTATAATTGCAGGGCCAGCAGTAGGATTATTAAACTTGAGACATTCCGCATGGGTGTATATACATGAGGCAGGTTTGCAGTGTTACAGGCAATGAACCTTACCATTTCAGGCCTTGGAAAAGAGAGCAAAAGATTTTGCTGTGTGCTGTTGTCTTAGTTTAGATGGGATACAGAAGGGCTAAGTTTCTGTTATTCAGCATTATCTGGAATCATGGGTTCATCATATTTGACACTGTTTCTTGTTATTAATTTAAAATGGAGATGTTTGCTATTTATTTAATTTGTAGCACGGTTTTAACCTAAAATGTAGATTTGAAAATCTGGCTTTGTTTTCTTTCTAAGTAATTGTAGCTCTAGAAGCCCTCCAGCCCCCCAAATAAGTTCCATATTATTGATGGAGCTCCTGCTAAAGTCAAAAATCGTCTCTGTTTCAGGGAAAAAAAGAATGAGCCTACCTTCTTTAAGGCAATGTCTTTGTATGTTAATGACCTAGTAGGTGAAAAGTACAGTAACTAAAAGAATCAGCTTTAAATGAATCCACAGAAGAGGCTGTTAAAGCTGTGGTTTAGCTTCAAAACCCATGGGATTGCAGAATGGATGAAAAATCCCACAGTAAAGAATGTGAAGATATTAAGTAATGTTAAATATAAAAACCAACCAACCCAAGCCCCCAAAGAGCAAATTCAGTTTCCTTTTCCCTAGAATGGAACAAAACAGTGGTGCAATCCCAATATTCATGTTGTTTCTTTGAGTTATTCCAAGCTGCTTTAGATTTTAATGACTTTTTTTGAAGGGAGAGAGGCAGGGAAAGATTATTACACATCCAAATGCTCCCTTTCTGTCACTCACAGGTGAGCGAGTGCTTGGCTGCTTTTCTCCCTTACAATACTTGTTTGGCTTTTGAAACATAAAAATGAGATTCAGTAATTTCACTTCTAATGAGCTCCAAATGCCAATTTCTTACAAAGTATTCACACTCTTCATGCTCAAACCCCTCAGCAAATCCTTTCATCAGCCTCGGTGAAAAGGACTCTTCCCTCTTCCCCTAATTTGAATGCCAAGTAGTACATTTAAATGCAAGCATTTTTGGCAGCTAAAATAATATGTGGTATCTAGCACAACTGTTTGTGTCTTCCAAGTATTTCTCAAGGCAGGGCACGATTAGAGGAGAGGGAAGGGAGGTTTCCCCATCCAGTCTCTGTCCGTTGGTCTAGGGGAAACTGGTAATTGCTTATCTTTGCCTCAAGTTTCTTCTGTCCCTCAAGATAAAATTCACAAGGCCAGGTGGACTTCGTGGGGAAAATAAATGTTGTGGTAGGAAGTTTGTGCGATTCTGGACCACAGCGTTAATTTTACGTGCCTTTGCCGAAGAACAAGCATTTTATGGCTTTTTATCCAATCTTCTCTTTGCTGTGTGCAGATTTTATACATGAGAACAAGGCAAATATAGCTTGGATCATCTTTAGCCTGTACGTTTTTGTAATTCTTTCTAATAAAGCATGTGCTACCTGACTTCAACAGGGGCAGAAGCTGGGAGGGGCCATGTTTGTTTAGACCTCATTTTCCATGAGAAGAGGGCTGGGAGCAAAAGACATGTGTGATGCAGGGGACTTGCATTCAGTGACATCCTCTGTCACAGATGTCTGTCTGATCTCCAGCAGCTTGCTGCAGTGGAGTATGGGCAGGATGGGTCTGGACTGAAATTTGGGGGTATTATCCCTGCCTGGTGTTTCTGTTGGTGTTACTCCCCGTAGCCTTGCCTTTCTCTGGCTGGTTGTCAGACATGTATGGTCTTGCAGGACTTGGGGATGGCTCAGGTGACCCCAGACCTTAGTCTGCTTGGCTCTACCTGCTCACATCCTTACACCATGGCACCAGGAGCACTTCCCTTTCAAGGCTTTCTTGAACAGTGTTCATGTTACAGGGTTTTGTGTATTTGAATGGGTTTTTTTTTGGATATGCTGCGTGTGTTTGCAGCACTGAGGACCTGTGCAGAGGGACCCCAGTCCTCATTCTGTGTGATAGTCCATGAGCTACCCTACTTTCCCTCCATGCCTGTCGGACATGTTCCCCATTTGAAAGGGTGCTCAGTAGAAACCAGTAATAAAATCAACCTTGTTAATACTGTGCTTTAAAGATTTAAGTTTTGTGTTGGTCAAAGGAAATTAATTTCTCATTGAAGACAGGGAAATAAGGTCATTGTATTATATCCTTCAGAGCGTATTTTTTGAGATGCCATTTGTTTAAGTGGCAATTTTGATTTGGTTTTACTGTGGGTTTCTTTCAGGATTGGTTTTCCCCTCTGGGACCCAGGGGTTTGTCTTCCTGTTTTGGATGGTTGGAAGCCTGGGCAGCTTTTCCTGCATGATGAGCTCTGTATATAAGTGATCTCTCCTGAAATAAACTCACTTCCAGTTACTTAAGGGGAGTCTAATAGCTGCTGCTTTGATGCAGTTGCTCCAAGTGGCAAAGAATTTCTTGGATATGAGCTTGTCAAATGGCTCTGTCAGTACAGGATGTTCAGTATTAAATTACTTTTATGGGATAATTTTCCTTTATTAATTGCTTGCACTTTATACCACGGACCAGATAAATTGCTGCTTTCCCAAGGCTCACTCTGTTCATTTAGCAATGTTATGAAATACATGTGATCTCTTAAAATACATGCATTTAAGACTGCTTGGAGGTCTTTAAAGAACGATATAATCAACTTCTCATTCTCTCTGCTTCCTCTAGGTATCCTTGGTGAGTTTCTTGTTTCTGCTAGGGCTGTACATCTCGTCCCTGGCCTCCTGCATGGGAGGGCTATATGGAGCACCCAGGATCCTGCAGTGCATTGCGCAGGAGAATGTGATCCCCAGGCTTGCTTTCCTTGGACATGGGGTTAGTCATCCTTTCTCTGAGATTGCTGTCACCTGAAGGAAAATTGGTGATTTGAGAAGCCAGGATGGCTATGTGTTTATAGGGTGAGATGGGGGATGCATGAAATGCAAGGAGGGGAAGGCTTAGGTCCTGGTACCTTATGCAGAAAAGCCAGAGAATGGATGGTTTTATTATAAAACCAAGAGGCCAGCTGCCTGCAGTCCTTTCCCTGCCTGTCCCCTGTGCTGCACTGCCTCTGTCCCAAGCTCTCCCCTGGGGCTCCCATGTGAGAACAGCCCTGCTTCACTTTCAGCATCTCATTCACCAACCTCTGTGCTCCAGCCCTGGGCTGTCTGTCCTACCTCTGTGCATGGACAGCCCTTCCTGGGCTGCTGTCAGTCCCCTCCCTCCCTCAGACCCACTTTGAGATGTTCCCAGTAAAACAGCTACTTATGAAACAGTTTTGCCATGGGGATTTTTGCCAATGCATTATTTATGCTGCTGCTGACCCTAACCATGACTGAGGAAGGTTCCTAGCTCTTCTCTGCCCTCCTGAGCAGGGAAGAAGCCTGAAGATTTTGTCCAAGCATTTAATGAAATGGATGGTAACTACCTCTATCTTTTTTTTTTTTTCTTTCTTTTTCTTCTTCCATGCACATTTACCTTGAGCTGTTCTTATCCTCTTTGGTAAGCTCATAGCTGAGCATGTGACTAGTTGTGGTGCTGTGTTCAGCCTGTGTACAGTGGAGAAGAGGACACTTCTTTGTAAGATAAGGTGCCTTTTGAACACTATAAAATAAAACCAAACAATAGATTTGAAAAGCTAAGTTAGGGGGCTGCTAAGCTTGAGATATGCTTTGAAACAGTCTTGTTTTGAATATGACAAGATGCTTTCCTTGTCCTCACAAATAATCCTCATTCACATGAGATGTTCTACTGAGATCAACCAAAGCATCAGTCACTAAGGACTCTGTGGTCTTGGACTATACATTCAGCATAAACTACTTTTAATGTTCATCTCTTCTTCTAAAAAGAAAGTAATTCCATCACTCTCAATAACCTGCAGTGCCTTTCTGCTGTCTCTCAGTGGCTGGGAAACCTTACAATGTTTTACTCCTTCAGAGCAGCTTGCAAACCAGCAATAAAATATTTTACTATATTGGTATTCCTGAATGTTTTAAAATAGTTAAATGTTTTATAATAATTTTCTATCCTTTTTTTATGTTTCTCATAGTATTTTTCTAAAATTAAAGTCATAATAGAAGCAATAATAATAATAAATAGTAAAAATTATAGGAGAAGCAGTAACGACAACAAAAAATTCCAGCTTCTGAAGGCAGTTGTCAGGTGATCCCAGAACAGGCTGTTCTCCACTTGGCAACCCTTGTGAAAACCTCAGGGATTTAGCAAACCTGACTGCAAAGTTGATTCCCTCTCTTTCTGTCTTTATGTCAAATTATCTGCTCTGAACTTTGTCCAGGCAGAGGGCCGTGATGGGCAGGGCTCAAAAAGAGGTGAGAAATCAAAGGCAGATCACTCTTGCTCCTTCTCTCTGCCACCTTGAAGGCTGTCTAGATTTATGGTTTATGGATAGTTAACAAGTTCAGTTTGCCTTTACCTATCTGTTCCACATCAGTTCTTTTCTGTGGTTCAAGAAAGCATTGTAATCACCATAACGCCAGGAATGTTTTCTGTGCAGTTGAACCTAAGCTTAACTTAGGGCAAAAGAAAAAGGAGTAATTTCCATTTGAGTTTTGTGTTTATTAAATAATCACATGAAGTAGGAGAAAACCTAAGATGTTTTGTAAGGTCCCTTGTAAGATGTTTTCAGCGAGGTCTTTATGCACAAGCTTCTTGGGTACTGAAATGTCAAGAGAGTGCTTGGCCCAAGGTAGGGCATGTTAGACTTGGGATTAAAGTTCATGAGCTGAAGGCTCAAGTCTTTTCATCCCTAATGCCCTTTGCTTTGTTTTTCCTTTTCTCCTGCTTTCCCTGCCTTCACCCCACCCCAAGGAGGAGAGCAGGCAGTGTTTCTCCTGGCTACCTGCCTTCTGATGCATTCCCAGCATCACTGGGGGCTGACTCCTGCCTTCCAGCTCCTCAGCTGCCTAACCTCTCTAATGCTTTCCTCCTGCCACTGGGCTGAATGCAACTCGGAAGGATGAAAAGAGGGAAACCCCAAGTGCAGAGGATCAGCAGACCATGAATTTAGGTCAGCCTCGTGTCAGGGCAGGGCCAGAAGCTGCTGATGTGAAGGTGGCACTGCTCCATAGTGGCAGAGCTTCTTTGACTGTGTCTGGCAGCCAAAGCCTTTTCAAAGGCAGCATGAGGGAGCTTTGTAGGTAAGCAGTGATACAGAGTCCTGAAGAGAAATTAGAGACAAGCAGTTAACTCTCATTAATGCATTTTATTGCCAGACATCCCATAAGTCTCGCAAATCTTTCTGAAGGTTTATTGCTGCTTTAATGACATTGTTTTACCATGGAGATATGGAGTGAAAGTGGATGAATTTTCCAAAGACAAAGCTTGACTAAGGCTCAGGGGTGAGGTGGGAGCTCAGCAGCTTTTGGCTTCCACTCTGTTCTTTAATTTATTAAGCTGATGAGCCTCTGCTTGCACATGCATGCATGAATTTCATGACTAAGGGAGTGCTGCAGACCATCCAGGTAACCACCCATGGCAGCTAAGCAAGTGGGGAATCCTCAAAGCGAAGCTTATGGTTATGAGCTTTAAATAGTAGTTTGTTTTGTTTATAAACCAGAAAGGACCCAACAAGACTCCAGTGGCTGCAATTTGCTTGACGAGTCTCATCACCATGGCTTTTGTCTTCATTGGGCAAGTGAATGTTCTTGCTCCCATAGTCACCATCAACTTCATGTTGACATATATTGCTGTAGACTATTCCTATTTCGCAGTCTCCTTGAGCTACAACATTCAGCAGAAACCTGACAAGACCCAAATGGAAAATGCTAGACCTGCTCACTCTTCCCAGCCTTTAATTTTCAACAAGCCCTCCAGCCGTGCAGCAGATGGAATAATTCAAAGCAGATCAAATGGCACCTTGCTGGAATTCTCAAAAGACATGGACCAGCTTTTTAAACCATTTCGTAGTGAGCCAGGTGCTTGCAAAAATGAAGAAGCCAAGAATTTAACCCAAAAGGTCAAACAAAAGAAGGCAAAGAAGCCAGCCAAGCAGACATTACAAGACAGCTTTCTGCTGGATCTCCATCACAATACTCCCTCAGCTCAGTACGGCTGGGATGAGACCACAGAGGCCCACAGTGACACCTGTGAGGACCTGGCTAAGCAGGACTGTCGGTATGATGCAGGTCCATGCTCATCACCGCCTGCGGATGCCCAGCGGACAACCAGGCTGCTGGAGCAGGGAGAGCAGCTCTGCAGTGAAGTGCCAGCGCTCTCCGGCCAGAGAGGAGCAGGTAAGGGCTGTAGGAGATAGACATCTCTGTGTTCACAGGAGAATGGTTTATAACCTGAGTCCTGATTTTTTCCTGAAGGCAGGTGTGAAACTAGCTTTATACAGGGCTGTCATTCAGTGATTCATAGCAGTAATATCATTTATTCTAGGTGAGGATAGAGTTCATTGCAGTGCATCACAGGAGAAGTTCCAATGCAATTTCCTATGGAAGATTAATCACAGGAAAGCAGGCAGGACTATATTTAGTGTAGGGTTGTTTACTCTGTGGTCATTATTATACACATGCATGCTTAACACTGCACATTAAAAGGTTTTAAGTATATCTTGGGATTTACTTCAGCCTGGTGGGGGGTAGGAGGGAGCTGTGTGAGTCTAAAATTGAGGCTATCAAAGTGCAGTGGACCCCAGTCCACAGGAGAAGTCTGTAATTCAACATCCACAGCTAAGAGTCTGAATTTGTTTTGTTGGTGATGTGGGTATTTGATAACTGTGCATTTGCTTGGAGTTTGTCATCTCAGTGCTGTAGAGGTTTATCAGCATTAGTCAATTAAGCTTCATAAACCCCCCTGAGGAGAAAAGTATTCTTTCTTTTTTTTTTTTTTTTTTTAATTCCCATGAAAATAGGGAAACCGAGACAGAGACAGGAAGGTTTGGTCTTCAAATGGACTCAATACCAGAGTTGGCAAGTTTTCTTTTCTGTTTTATGGTTTTTATTTTCTAGCATTTCTTATTTCATTTTGGAGGTTTCAGTTTAACTCTGCCACATCCAGCTGTCCTCTGTTTATCTGGAATCTGGTAATGAAAGTCAGAGAAAAAACCACCACATTAGAGCTCCATTCTAAGGTGTTTTTTTTTCTTTTTTTTTTTTTTCCTTTTTTTTTCCTTTTTTTTTTTTTTTTTTTTTTTTTCCTGTAGAATCATCTATAAAGCAACAAAATCCAGAGCTGGGAATTCAGCAGTTACCAGAATCCTTGTACTCCAGATTCTGCAATCACTGGGTCTCCTTTGCTGGTGTAAGTAGTTGTCTTTTGTTTTGAGCACTGATTTGTGATTGTAGAAAACAGAAGGAAATTCATCACTTACTGCAGTGTAGTACACTCTAGTACTTTAAAATGGCTTTTGATTCTAATATCCCAGGTCACTTGAATTAAGTACTCAAGGTACCATGCATCTAGCAATTCAAATTCAGAGAAAGCGAGATGATGTATTAATTAAAACCACTGCAACAACAGTAAAAAAACCCAACCCACCCAACCCCTAAAGATCCACATTCCAAGACTGGCATCTTAGGACTTTAGAGATGCATGGCTGCCTGAGGAAAACAGTGTCCCTTTTTTCACTGTGTGCCAGCCTGCTTTTTCTTGCTGTGGGATGGAGTGAGACATCAGCTTCAGTGCTGTGTTGCTTGCATTTATGAGCCAGTTTCTGCAGGCTCAGGGTGGGGTTTCATTAGTGCTGACCTCCTGATACCAGCAGCCCAGCTGTGAAATTCCATCTTTTGAGGGAGGAAAGTGTAGCATTCTTCCAGCATGTTACTTTAAAGAATAAGTAACTTCTAAATAACTTCTGTCTCAAGCTTCTGTGGGGTTTAAGACATTTAAATTTATTTTGGAAAGATGGATTATTGGGCAGATGAGAGGAAAAGGGTCAGATATGCATAATGAATGAACCATATGGCCTTACTGCATGAGTGGGGATTTAGTGGCGGTGTGTAAAATATAACAAACCCACTCAAACAACACATTGAACTGTTTAAGTTTAATCTTCAGCTGGAGTT